>OY282641.1:114651634-114749134 GCA_958299015.1 Tetanocera ferruginea | reverse complement strand
GAACTGAGGTCTGCTGAGAAATGCAAACGCCCTGAAAGATTTAACAGATCAACGTTTTTGGCCATGAACAAATGATGCTTAATCTTTCGCCAGAATTTCATGAGAATTCAAGCGAGGCATAATTTGTTTAAACCTAAGTTTGTGTAAACATTGTAAGATTTAAGAATTTACAGAATTTTTGAGAAAATTTAAATCTGCTGAAAGTTTAAGAAATTCAAACAACTAGAGAGCAAACAACAACTTTAAGCAGTGCCTTCCGCTTTGATGACAAAATATGTGTTTTTTTTTGTTCGTGTTGTTGCTTTTCCGTTCCTGCTTTTCCGTTCCTAATCAATCACATCACAGAGCACTCTGGCCAACAATCACAATTTTGCACTTTATTTAACTCCTCCCACGTCTTTAACAACAAAACAAAATAACTTGCCATCAACTTCTGGCCGCTTGGTTATGCTTCAATACCGCTGCTGCTCTGAATCACTGTGTAGAAATCTCCACAAAGGTGTTAATTTTCCTGACTTAAATATTTCGCTACGTTATTACCACAAGCTCAAGCGTGTCAGTTCACAAAGGTCAGTCAGTCAGACAAACCGCCAGCCAGTTAGACAGGCAGGCATGCAGCTAGTCAGCCAGTTGGACCAGCTAGTGTCGAATGGGCAACTTCAGCTTTGGCCTCAACAGCATGCAGGATACATGCAGACAGACACAATCGAGCATTTGGCAATGAACGACTCTGACTCTGACTCGGCTTGACTCTCGATGAGAAACTTCAAACAATTTGTACGAATAAAATAGCTACATGCACGAATTAAACAGCTGGATTGGACTGAAATCGACTGACGTATTTTTGGCTTGTGCTCACGTATTGTTTTGTATTGTAGTTATTTGGTTTGCTTTGTTTTGTTCGCCTTGTTGAGGTTTCTTTTTACTGACACTGTTTGTTGATGTGCCTTCCTGCCTACCATCCTGCTGCCAACTTTGTGTTTGGGGTCAGTTACTTTTGTTGATTTCGATTTTAGACACTTCTTTTGTTTTCCATTCTGTATAATTCTTTATTTACCTTGTCTCAATGGTCCTTTCTAAGTTGGGCTAAGAAAAAAAAAAAAAAAAAATCTTGCTCACGATCTTTCAACTTTGTTGAAGTTGAAACATTTTAATTAGCTTTGTATAGTTTCGATTGGCATTTCTGGGCTGCCTAAATGTTAACACAAATTGAACTGTTGAGCGTTTATAAATCATTGAAATATTCGGATTACCATGAAAATGTTAAATTATCTTCTCCATATTTTGTCTAATCATGTTAGAGTTATAATGCACAGCTGATTCATGTTCGAGATACAAACAGATAAGCATTTGAAGCATCTTTCTTACGAAAACGACCATTGACTAGCCTTCGGAAAGTAAAAAGTTTAATTCTTTTGTTCAAGATTTGTGACTTTATCAATTGCCATTATAAAAATATAATTTTTAAAAGATGTAGGATTTTTAGCATAAGGAAAATCCTTTCCTATATATGCTAAATATATATATAAAACTAGCGGATGTAACCCGGTGTTACTCGGGGTTGCGCCTCGAGCACAGAAAGAGGACGATTTTCAAAACTGCTCTGATTTTAAGGTTCTTTAAATTATCGTTTTTTAAATTATCGTTTTTTGGTGTTTTGCCCCCTCCTTCCGTCGAAAGTATTTAGTCAAATTTCCATAAAAATGTACCTGCCAGACGCAACAAAAAATGACATTTTCAACGTCTCGATCTAACGTCTGGCTTATGAGGAAAATGGGCACCCACACTCAGAAAAAAAAACACATACAATCTTTCTCCGGTGAAAAATTTCTCTATTTTCGATAACAGCAATTTTCTCTTTTCAAATAAAATTTTCTTCAATTAGGATAAATTCACATTTTCAATGAAATATTTCTTCACTTCTAGGAAATGGAAATATTTCAATGTCTCTTATAATGACAAATATATTTCTCGCACAAAAAAATTCTCATTTAAAGAGAAAAATTTATAGAAAATGAAGAATTTTTCCTGTGTTTTGATAAAAAAATTCACTATGAGAAATATTTTCTTCAATAAAACAAAGTTTTTCTTAAAAATAA
Source organism: Tetanocera ferruginea (assembly GCA_958299015.1). Lineage (NCBI taxonomy): Eukaryota > Metazoa > Arthropoda > Insecta > Diptera > Sciomyzidae > Tetanocera > Tetanocera ferruginea. The sequence continues at coordinate 114,747,035 of OY282641.1, read as the reverse complement.
AGATTCTTTTTCTCTAAAATCGAATTATTTTTATATATATTTCTCTTTTTCATAGAAGATTTTTATCATTTTTAGCATCACATTTAGAGAAAAGCATTCTCTGGAGCATGGTCAATACCATTTTTCAGTAAATATGATGCCATTTTTATCATATTCCGATAAACTTTTTTCTGAGTGCAGTTTGAAAAGTCATTTCTAGAAAAATTCGTTTAAAGTTTTTCTTAGCATGCATTTAATATGCAGTTTTATCTCCAATAAATTCCAATTTTAAAAAATCCTATTAGCATCGATTTGGTTTTTGGATTGTCTTCGTTCAACTTCGGTTTTGGTCGATACTGTTCGGTTAATTTTTTTTTCATCTTTATATAGCTTCTGGTGGTATTCGTTAACAGTGTTGCCGGAGTAAATTTATTTTTATATCCAAAACACAAAATAAAAATAGCCAAAATGTAAAAAAAATAGCCAAAAGATTAATTAATTGCATTAGAAAAAAAAAAACAAAACTAACATTCATACATTTTTTAACTAACTAGTTTTTTATACAACATAGTACCGTTTTTTAACTGGAATTAGATTTGCAAATATGCTTGTTTTTAAATATGTTATAAAAAATTAAATGTTAAAAATAAAGGAGCATATTTTAAACATGTTTAGGACATATTTCCTTTAAATAGACGGGCCTTTATTATAGAAGGACCTAAGCTCATTTATTTTTTACTTAATAAGAGTAAAAAAAACTTCAAAAAAATAAGGTTTGCATTTTCGGAGTAAAAAAGTACAACATATTTTTTTTTTAGCTTTGAACCAAGGATTTCAGGTGTCAAACCTATTCAGTCAAGGCTGCCTTGGTTCAGAAATGGAATCAACTAACTTTTCCATGCTGACTTGCTTAGTTTTACTTTTGAAAACAAACCACAATTACTTTCAATGATCAAAGTTACAAACATTGTTGCATACTCTTATGTGGCACATGATTCGAGATGTCACTTGTCAAATAATTGGATATTCTTGCGCTCGGCTGCACGATTAGCATCACTGGCAGGTCGTGTTCACATGAAGAGAGAATTCACCCTCACGTACAAATTTTAAATCATTTCCCTGCAAAGATTTGGAAGACGATTGACAGAGAAGTGGATTTTGCGATGCACCAGTGATTCCTTTAAGTGTTTTTTCGCGAGTCACGAAAATTTTCAAAATCGTCCTTCGCTCATTTCGGCGATTGTTGGAAGATGGATTTTTGAAAAATGTTCAAAATCTATCATGGAAATATGAAGCAGGCTCTACAAAATCGTTAAAATTGATCGAACAGTTGAACTAGTATAGTTTCGAAGCAACGTCGGATTATGTCGAACACATTTCGCTCAAAAAACAAATTCACAAAAAAATTCATTGAATTCGGACAGAACAACAATGCTTCGGAACAAATTTCTGAGGATTCTTAAATGGACTTCGTTTGCCACCCTTTTCGGCGAATTTGTTATAACTTCTCTCTGCGGTTCATTGGCGAATCTTCCTGACGAATCGGCATAAGTAGCTTTCAGTCGGTGATACCCGGATGATTCTCAGATGAGCTCAAAGACAATTGCTGGATCTTCTAAGCGATTCTCAGGCAATTGCAAATGTTATATGTAAAATAAAACATTAATTTTCGCGGGAATGCAAGAACATAGCCGAGTAAAAAAAATAACCAAATGAAAAATAAAATCGCCAATTAGCCAAAACTGATCACGAGCAAAAAAAATAGCCACTTTTGGCTATAAATAGCCAAAACGGCAACACTGTTCGTTAAACTTCTTTTTTTTTCGTTCGTCTTTGGTTCTTGACTTCGTTTTCTTTCGGCTCATTCCTTGATTTTTGTCGAAAGAACTTTTAAAAGCATAGAATCTATTTTAGTAACAGATACAAATGCTTGCCAAGTTTCATCAAAATAGGTTCATCCGTTTTGACATGAATGAGCCGAACATAGTTGATTGAATAAATCGCCATCTTACGGAAGTTTTCTGAAATTTAAATAGCTCAATTCTGTTGCAGAGTCAAGTTATTTCACGTACCCAATTTTAGTAAAATCGATCAAGTCATTTAGGAGTTATTGAGTCTTAACAATGCATTACTTAAAGCGCCCTCTTTCGGAAGTCTTTGGAATTTTTTATATTTTCTGTTTTATCTTGGGTGCAGTTGAACGTTCATACCTAATTTCATTGAAATCGGTTGAGGCGTTTAGGAGTTATTGAGTCTTAAAAACACTTTTTTACCTATGTTTTATTTTGGGAGCAGTTGAACCTCCATACCAAATTTCATTGAAATCGGTCCAAGTGTTTAGGAGTTATTATGTCTTTAAAACGCACCACTTTTTTATAGCCTATGTTTTATTTTGGGAGCAGTTGAACCTCCATACCAAATTTCATTGAAATCGGTTCAGTCGTTTAGAAGTTATTATAGAGTGCCACGCCCACATACTTCCGCCCACTTTTAACCTATGCTTTATATTGGGTGCAGTTGAACCTTCATACCAAATTTCATTGAAATCGATCCAGGAGGTTAGAAGTTATTAAGTCTTAAAAACGGACTTCTTAAAGCGCCCTCTTGCGGAAGTCTTTGTAATTTTTTATAGCCCATCTTTTATTTTGGAAGCAGTTGAACCTCCATGCCAAATTTCATTGAAATCGGTCCAGGCGTTTAGAAGTTATTATAGAGTGCCACGCCCACATACTTGCGCCCACTTTTTTACACCCCCTATGTTCTTTCTCTCTATGAAAGGTACTCGGTGTCCAAATTTCAACTCAATCGGTTAAACGGTGCACGAGCCTATACGGAACAGACAGACAGAAAGACAGCCAGACAGATAGACAGGAGGACAAACATTTGATTTTATATATAAGAAGATATAAATATGCTATTAATAGAATATCTTTCTAATTCAACAGTTTGTTTGAATGTTTTTATGTGTGTTATGAATAATGTGACCAACTAATCTGGTTCGCAATTTCGGAATGATATGCAATACGTCAATTTGACAACTTTTGTGCTTTTAATATATAGCCTAGACACATTGACTGCGGCTACAGCATTGCGTCAAACGTCAAATTTTTTTTACATGCTTTTCTTATGAAGGTGAATGTGGTGAAAATGTTGCAACGACAATGCGTCATTGCAGCAATGTTGCTGTCGTCGATTTAGAACTTTTTCTATTTTGACGTGCGACAAGAGTAGGAACATCGGCATTTGTTAATGTTTTCGTTTAATTTCGTGCTTCTTTTGTGTTTTTTATCGTTCATTCTCATTGTGTTTGTGTTAAATGTTTGTTTTTTAATGATAGTTCGATGTTTAATAACAAAAATATATGAAAATACGGCTTATCGCTCTGCATCCAAATTAATCAAGTCTTGCAAGACTTGAATGAATTTATTCACATGAAACTTGCAAGTTGTGAACTTGACAAGTCTAAATTATTTATATTGTGGAATTGAATTATATTTACTTTTGTGATAAATGTAAAACAATTCAGCTTACAATATATTTTTTAGCGTATTGACTTGGAGTTGTCTTCTCGATGGTCCATATTTTTTAATGATAGGCGAACACTCGCTCAACGGTCGCGGAAGTGGCTGGCAAACACAAGACAAAGCTGACTATGCATGGCAAATGATTAAAAGAAATGTTTTTTTTAAAATTTCCACCCAACGTTGATCGACTCTAGTGCAATTCTCTTCCTAACATTGAATCATTGCGTCCGTAACATATTTTTTAAGCAAGCAAATTGGTCGAATAAATCGCTTGAAAGAAATTCGAATCGGTTTTTTTTTCCGCTATATATTTCTCTAAGGCGTGAATATGCTCCCATGCTGGGATAATGTCAAGCGCAATCCAGACAAACAACATGATGTGATCGAATTGCGCTGTCCATTTCGATATGTAATTTATGGCTATTTCTGAAGATAAAAAGTAAACTAATGGTGTTGTCGTTTCTACCAAAAAAATATTGCCTTGTCGCAGTGCAAAATGTTTTAAATGTTGCCCGCAACCCTGTGAAAGTGCATGTTTTTGCCTACACGAAAAATGTCAACTTAAATAAACGAATGTAACCATCCTTGTCTAATGCACGCATTTCATAATATTGTCGTTTTAAAAACAGCTGATATGCAGGGCAATCATCTACCCTGAGAAAGTTTCGCAGGGCAATCATCTACCCTGAGAAAGTTTCGCAGGGCAGAAAATGCGCCTTTTTTGTCCTCTGTGAGTGTGACATTTTAAGAAACGAACACAGAATTTACTCACCCGTTTGTACTAATTTTAGAATCGAACACGAAAAAAGGCAAGGGCAATGAAAAGGCAACATTTTTTGGTAGAAACGAAAACGCCATTACATACGTGTCACGACGCACAGTGTAACGAAAGGGACAAAATGCAAAATATCGACTTGTTTATTTGAGAAAAAAAAAGTATCAGGATGTGTTAAAAACATTCCAATTACGTAAATTCCAAAAGGGTTTTAAGCTAATAATTTTAGTTTAGCCGTTAGAAGTTCCGAAACAAAGATTGTCCATAATTTTGAAATTTCGACAGCTCAAAACAACTACGTATAATTTTGTTATAACTTCTCTCTGCGGTTCATTGGCGAATCTTCCTGACGAATCGGCATAAGTAGCTTTCAGTCGGTGATACCCGGATGATTCTCAGATGAGCTCAAAGACAATTGCTGGATCTTCTAAGCGATTCTCAGGCAATTGCAAATGTTATATGTAAAATAAAACATTAATTTTCGCGGGAATGCAAGAACATAGCCGAGTAAAAAAAATAACCAAATGAAAAATAAAATCGCCAATTAGCCAAAACTGATCACGAGCAAAAAAAATAGCCACTTTTGGCTATAAATAGCCAAAACGGCAACACTGTTCGTTAAACTTCTTTTTTTTTCGTTCGTCTTTGGTTCTTGACTTCGTTTTCTTTCGGCTCATTCCTTGATTTTTGTCGAAAGAACTTTTAAAAGCATAGAATCTATTTTAGTAACAGATACAAATGCTTGCCAAGTTTCATCAAAATAGGTTCATCCGTTTTGACATGAATGAGCCGAACATAGTTGATTGAATAAATCGCCATCTTACGGAAGTTTTCTGAAATTTAAATAGCTCAATTCTGTTGCAGAGTCAAGTTATTTCACGTACCCAATTTTAGTAAAATCGATCAAGTCATTTAGGAGTTATTGAGTCTTAACAATGCATTACTTAAAGCGCCCTCTTTCGGAAGTCTTTGGAATTTTTTATATTTTCTGTTTTATCTTGGGTGCAGTTGAACGTTCATACCTAATTTCATTGAAATCGGTTGAGGCGTTTAGGAGTTATTGAGTCTTAAAAACACTTTTTTACCTATGTTTTATTTTGGGAGCAGTTGAACCTCCATACCAAATTTCATTGAAATCGGTCCAAGTGTTTAGGAGTTATTATGTCTTTAAAACGCACCACTTTTTTATAGCCTATGTTTTATTTTGGGAGCAGTTGAACCTCCATACCAAATTTCATTGAAATCGGTTCAGTCGTTTAGAAGTTATTATAGAGTGCCACGCCCACATACTTCCGCCCACTTTTAACCTATGCTTTATATTGGGTGCAGTTGAACCTTCATACCAAATTTCATTGAAATCGATCCAGGAGGTTAGAAGTTATTAAGTCTTAAAAACGGACTTCTTAAAGCGCCCTCTTGCGGAAGTCTTTGTAATTTTTTATAGCCCATCTTTTATTTTGGAAGCAGTTGAACCTCCATGCCAAATTTCATTGAAATCGGTCCAGGCGTTTAGAAGTTATTATAGAGTGCCACGCCCACATACTTGCGCCCACTTTTTTACACCCCCTATGTTCTTTCTCTCTATGAAAGGTACTCGGTGTCCAAATTTCAACTCAATCGGTTAAACGGTGCACGAGCCTATACGGAACAGACAGACAGAAAGACAGCCAGACAGATAGACAGGAGGACAAACATTTGATTTTATATATAAGAAGATATAAATATGCTATTAATAGAATATCTTTCTAATTCAACAGTTTGTTTGAATGTTTTTATGTGTGTTATGAATAATGTGACCAACTAATCTGGTTCGCAATTTCGGAATGATATGCAATACGTCAATTTGACAACTTTTGTGCTTTTAATATATAGCCTAGACACATTGACTGCGGCTACAGCATTGCGTCAAACGTCAAATTTTTTTTACATGCTTTTCTTATGAAGGTGAATGTGGTGAAAATGTTGCAACGACAATGCGTCATTGCAGCAATGTTGCTGTCGTCGATTTAGAACTTTTTCTATTTTGACGTGCGACAAGAGTAGGAACATCGGCATTTGTTAATGTTTTCGTTTAATTTCGTGCTTCTTTTGTGTTTTTTATCGTTCATTCTCATTGTGTTTGTGTTAAATGTTTGTTTTTTAATGATAGTTCGATGTTTAATAACAAAAATATATGAAAATACGGCTTATCGCTCTGCATCCAAATTAATCAAGTCTTGCAAGACTTGAATGAATTTATTCACATGAAACTTGCAAGTTGTGAACTTGACAAGTCTAAATTATTTATATTGTGGAATTGAATTATATTTACTTTTGTGATAAATGTAAAACAATTCAGCTTACAATATATTTTTTAGCGTATTGACTTGGAGTTGTCTTCTCGATGGTCCATATTTTTTAATGATAGGCGAACACTCGCTCAACGGTCGCGGAAGTGGCTGGCAAACACAAGACAAAGCTGACTATGCATGGCAAATGATTAAAAGAAATGTTTTTTTTAAAATTTCCACCCAACGTTGATCGACTCTAGTGCAATTCTCTTCCTAACATTGAATCATTGCGTCCGTAACATATTTTTTAAGCAAGCAAATTGGTCGAATAAATCGCTTGAAAGAAATTCGAATCGGTTTTTTTTTCCGCTATATATTTCTCTAAGGCGTGAATATGCTCCCATGCTGGGATAATGTCAAGCGCAATCCAGACAAACAACATGATGTGATCGAATTGCGCTGTCCATTTCGATATGTAATTTATGGCTATTTCTGAAGATAAAAAGTAAACTAATGGTGTTGTCGTTTCTACCAAAAAAATATTGCCTTGTCGCAGTGCAAAATGTTTTAAATGTTGCCCGCAACCCTGTGAAAGTGCATGTTTTTGCCTACACGAAAAATGTCAACTTAAATAAACGAATGTAACCATCCTTGTCTAATGCACGCATTTCATAATATTGTCGTTTTAAAAACAGCTGATATGCAGGGCAATCATCTACCCTGAGAAAGTTTCGCAGGGCAATCATCTACCCTGAGAAAGTTTCGCAGGGCAGAAAATGCGCCTTTTTTGTCCTCTGTGAGTGTGACATTTTAAGAAACGAACACAGAATTTACTCACCCGTTTGTACTAATTTTAGAATCGAACACGAAAAAAGGCAAGGGCAATGAAAAGGCAACATTTTTTGGTAGAAACGAAAACGCCATTACATACGTGTCACGACGCACAGTGTAACGAAAGGGACAAAATGCAAAATATCGACTTGTTTATTTGAGAAAAAAAAAGTATCAGGATGTGTTAAAAACATTCCAATTACGTAAATTCCAAAAGGGTTTTAAGCTAATAATTTTAGTTTAGCCGTTAGAAGTTCCGAAACAAAGATTGTCCATAATTTTGAAATTTCGACAGCTCAAAACAACTACGTATAATTTTGCTTATGCAGTCTGATGAACGGACACTATGAACTCAGGGAGCCTCGGTAGTCGAGTGGATAGCGTGCTTGACTGCCAACCCAGAGGTTCCGGGTTCGAATCCCGGTCTAGCCATGGTCCTTCGCTCTTACCTTTCTTTAATTCTTTCCTCATTTCTAATGAACTTAAATTCAAAATTCATCGATATATACGACCTTGGAAGTTGTAGTTGGTGGTAGAGATGTTTGTGGAATTAGATTCAAATTGCCTCATTACTCGAATTGACTGAGGTAAAGGCATAACACTTGCCTCAGATTCAAATTCGCATGTTGATATAGCGCTCCGCCACGCATACAACATTCTACACTTGTTTCTCTTGATTTTACTTTCTCTCTTACCTATCTATCTCCCTATTTCCGAACCAAGGCAGACTTGAATGAAAAGGTTTGACACCTGAAATCCTTGGTTCAAAGCTAAAAAAAAAAAGCTGCAATTTTTAAATCGGATGCACTTCAGGTTGCACTTTTAAAAAACGATGACAAATCTTTGCTTTGCAAAGCAGCTTGCTAAGCATTTTTATGCTGAACTGATTTTAAATGCGATTCGATGTCGGCCTTGCTGCTGTGAGCAAGACTGAACTCGCCATTCCGATTCCGATTTTTTCGGAACGGTTGGTCACATTAGTTGTGAATGAACTTTTCGTTACACACTGTGTCATATTTATTCTCATAAAACTTTTTAACCATTAATAAAATTTAAATGATACCTATAAGTTAGCAACGTTATTTTTTCCAAAATTTGTTTGTCATATGTTTATCGGGCTAATGGGGCTTACTAATTGAATATGACCTCAAAAGTAAAAATGTTCTAAGAAGACATTGTAGTGTTCGTAAAGCCCTTTTCGACGACATATTTTTTAAGATCTGACATGTAATGCTTAAGTTATGCAAAAAAGACCATTTTGGCTGTTTTTCCGGTGGTCAAAAAAAAATTTTTTTGTTTTCGGAATCCTCTCGAGGTCAACTTTAAAATAGGGGGTTGTTTTTCAAACTTTTTTTTTTTGTATGGAGGTCGACCCACTCTAATGCCCACCTCCCATACAACCCAAAAATTGAAAACGGAATTAATAAGTCTCATTTTAACCTACAGATATAAAATTTGGCACGTATGTTTTTTATGACAAAAAAAAGATGGTTTGGAAAAATGAACATCATCCGCCCACGGACACGTCTACCTCCCATATAACGCAAAAATTGAAAACTGCATAAATAAGCTCATAACTAACCTACTATAATAAAATTTTGTGTGTATGTGTTCTGTGTTAACACAAAAATGTCTTTGAAAAATGGGTGTCATTCGCTCACGGACACGCCCACGTCCCATACAACCCAAAAATTAAAAACGGAATAAATAAGTCTCTATTTAACCTACAGATATAAAATTTGTCACGTATGTTTTTTATAACAAAACAAATGTGGTTTTGAAAAATGAACACCGGCCGCCCACGCACACGCCTACCTCCCATACAACCCAAAAATTGAAAACTGCATAACTCAGCTCATAAGTAGCCAACAACAATAAAATTTGATATGTATGTGTTTTATATCAACACAAAGATGTCTTCGAAAAATGGACGTCATCCGCCTACGGACACGCCTTTTTCCCATACAACCCAAAAAGTTTAAAACTCAATAAATAAGGTTGTGTTTGTCATAGAGAAATTAAATTTGGTATGTATGTATTTTATACCAAAACCAAGGTGTGTTCAAAAATTGGGAGTAATCCGTCCATGAACACGCCCACCTCCCATAGCGAAAGCACAGTAAAGGCATTAACTGTGAACTACAGGAACAAAACTTGGTATGTGTAAATTTTTCATCAACATTTAAATGCATATAAAATATAGGCTTCATCCACCCACGGAAACGCCACTTTACAATAATTTTGTTTTTGTTTTTGAAAAGTGGGTTGAGGGTATTTCATAGTCGGCCTAGACCGACTTTAGACTTTCTTTACTTGTTAAATTTTTTTTTTGAAAGTCGAGTACATTTCAGCGAGTACATTATTTATTTTTGTTTTTAAAAGTTATATTCTGTGGTTAATATTTCTTGTTACTCTCGATTATTCTATTCTGAATAGAAGGCTCTCTAAGGCGACTTCTTATAGCATTTCTTAAATAATTAACTTGTGTGTTTTCAAAATATTTTCACATAAATATACAAAAGGTATTACAAAAAATTCACCTCTCTAACGCTGCCAAAGTTCTACAAAATGTTTAGGGCTATAAGAATACATGTATGTCTATCTGAAATTGATTTAATTCTTTGGAGCATTTCTGGGCATGAAATTACTCAGATATTGCGTTCAACAAAGACAGCTGATGTCATAAAATAATTCAATTAAATACAGGATATAAGACAACAATCGATGAAAGAGCTACTTAAGATGATTGAATAAGATGAAGCATGTTTTAATCTAGCTATTAGAATAGGCTTAAAAAAAGTTGAATGTTACTTCTCGAAACAAGTTCAAATTAAAATACTTTTATTACATTATCATATAACAATATCTACAAAATTATTATACAACTACAATGGTGTACAAAGAATTGTGTACTCTCTGATATGATTACCGAGAACGAAGCGAGCAGCAAAAGCAGCACGCATAAACAGTTGATTTCTCTTAAAGATACTGAGCTGTATCATGCATAGAACTAAGAAGAACTAACAGAGAACAAAAAAAAAAAAATAAAAACGAAAAACTTAAAGCTAAAGTGGAAGAAGAATAAGAGTTAATTCCAACTGCACTTGCAATCATCAGATTATATACGCCAAGATGCGCAGCACCGATTTCGAAGGAAATCAGAACTAAGAGAAGAACCAAAATAAGAAAATAAAAAATAACATCGTGGAGAAGAATATTATTCTACAGCGATGAGTAGCTATGTAATCTTCATAAAGCAAACCACGTGAAACCGCCAAAAACCACCAACAGCACTTAACCAAACAGAGATGAGATGCTTAAACCAACTAACTCAACTTTGCAGGTACCAAGCAAAACACCAAACGAACAACCAACAACACCGATGATGATGCCAACAGGAAATCAACGTGCTAAAATGGCCATAATAAAATAGAGGAGGAAGGCAAAAATAAAAACCAAATAAAAACAAAAAACTCAACCGAAACGAAGGTGCATTATAACACTTTCACGGCTCGTTGAGCGTTGCCATATCGTGCGATCGCTAGGCTTATGCGCGCGATCATTTTGTAGAATATATAGCCAGAAGCCTGAGAAGAGGCAGCAAAATCTACGCAGTCAGCAAGACTCGATGTATTGTAGCTGGTAGCTTTGTAAGTGCTGGTGTTGGTATCCACCAACACCAGCACCATCACCAACATCATCATTAAAGCCAAAATATTTTTACACCATCATCATCATCATCATCATCATCATCCCCATCGCAGCCAGCATCTCATCTCTCTCCAATGGCTGGCTTTCAGAACATGCAGCAGTTGCACGTTTACTCCAGAGATTCCAAGCTCATGCTCTCGTTTCGGCCCCAAACAACCTAGTTTGGTGTTGGACTTAATGTGCCCGGCTTATTTTGTTGCTAACGCGATTGGTCAACTGCTGATATGAAAACTTGCATAGCTTAGCACAAAAGACGAACAAAAATAATCGCAAAAGAAATAAAAGTCGCTTACAAACACGTTGCCATCGTTTACTCTTTCGCCGATTCGCACTCGTTGATATTAGTGGTTGTCCGTCCGTGCATCCAGCTGATACCTTTTTGCTTTTATTTTAATGTTGTTGCATCTGCATCTCGCTGTATGCAGCTCTGTGCTGCAGCTATCTGGCTTACTGTGCTCCAACAACAACAACAACAGTATCTAAATAGAAAAAAAAAGGAATCAAGCCGAGCCAAACACGCGATTCACTCTGGAGTTGCAGAATAAAATCGTTGTCGCTGTTGTTGTACGCGCTATAAAAATCTTTGATAGGCAAATCCAGACGAAATAGAATTGAAAAAAATTCGCGCGAATTTCAATTCACATGAGAATGTCTACCACGGGCTAACTTCCGTCACTCCCCTTCATTTCTAGTTTTTTTTAAATTGGTTTGTTCTAGGCTAAACTTTGTTGTTTTTGTTGTTATTGTTATCTTTGCTTTTAGTGTGATTTTCAATTTTCTAAAGAGTCGTTAGAACTTTTGCTCAAAACTAGTGACTCTTTTTGTTCTCTCCACATCGACTATGACAACGTAAATTAAATTAAGATGATGCATCTATTGTTATCCTTGTTTGGGATTTCTATGCATTGTAGAGAAAATTTTTTAAATTTTTCTTAGATACTAAATATTTTATAATTTCAATTTTTTTTAGGATACAGTTAGGGTTGAAAAATTTTAAGCCTTTTGTTGCATTTTTTGAAGTGAAACTTCTTTGGCGGCGAGTGAAATTTCAAGGTCCTTTTTCGTGACGCTAGGCTAACGTTTTCAATTCATATGAAAATTAAAAAAAAACTACAGCCGCTGCCGAGAATTGAACCCCGAACATCGTTGCTTATGAGCCGGAATCTATACGTTTACGTCACGTAGGCACATGGTAAATAGCCAAACAAAATGTAATTAAAACTGAACGCGTAACATAATGAAAATAACATAATTAACATTAACATTAGATTAACTTTAACATTACATTATTAACATAACCGTAACATTAATTTTCATCCTACAAGCATGCACGGAAAAAAAAAAAAAAAAAAATAGCTAAAACAGGAGCAGAACGCGTTCGTGAATAAAGAGAGCGAATTAGAGCTCTTAAGAATACAGCCGCAGCTGGGTCTGCAACTAATGATGAAGGTAAGGTGATTGCAACAACGGCTGAGTTTCAAAATGCATTTTTACGAAACATCAGTGTATTTTGGTGAATCTACAAAGAACCAATCCCCAAAAAACACACTGATGCATCTCAACAAAATTTTAAAGCCAACCTAGTTGATGCATTCAACAACCAACGTTCGCTGCTTTATGAGGCCCTCTATCAACATAGCAATTATTATGATCAGGAAGCAGGAGGTAATAATGAACAAGATTTGCCTCTGCTTTCGGAGGCTCCTTCAAAGAGTACTATATGCACATGCAATCCAGCATTCAACAAGTAACAATGTTGAGAAGTCATTCGAAAGCAACTAAAACACCAACTGAACTAAAACAAGTACCGAAAATAACTGTCATTTACAATTTTCAAGTGAAAAAATTATCGAAAGACTTTTTCAAATATACCATTATGTTACAAATGTCCTCAGCCTCACGAATATTAAGTCGCTTTTAAATTTGAAACTGATTCTTTAAAAGTTAATTTCTTGCCTAGTATATTTCTAGAAAAAATAAAGGCTACTTTTGACTTTTATTTTATCGGTCAAAAATAGCAGTTATTTTGTGACTTTAATTTTTTCGGTCAAAAATATCAAGCAATTTGTGTTTTCTAAAGGCCGCTTGACAGATTGAACTGTTGACACCATGTGTAAAATGTCTCACCAATGAGATGAAAATAATAATATCAAAATTTTCTTATCGGTAAAATTACTTGAACGAATATAAACTACCTGATATTTTTGATCGAAAAATAAACGGCAGAAAATAACTGTTAGTTTTGCCCAAAAAAACTATAAGGCACAAAAAACTGTTATTTTTGTCGGAAAAAATTAAAATTAAGAAATAAAAGTTAATATGTGACACTTTCGACAAAAACCATATTCGGTACGGTCCCTGGATGCAAATATTGAATCAACAAATTATTATTCCATTTCGTATTGATTAAATTTCTTTTCAGATACTTTCTCTCTCTATTTCACACTAAAATCTCTCTTATTTCTTACTGTCAAAGAAGTTTCACTTCTGCCACGTGTACGTTGCTACACGCGAGTTTTTTTTTAAATTCACATCTTCGCATAGTTTTTGTCCACGTACATTTTCGTTAGCTTTTTTTAATCTTCTATAAAAAATTCAATAATCAAGTATAGAGTCGGTTTTTCTAATGTTCTAAATTTTTCAGATTTTAATCGTTACTTCTCTGTTTTTCCGTTAAACTTTACAAATTCCAATCGTTGAAAACGCCTTTCTTGAAATGATTAAAAAGTACGTGAATACCTACAAAGAGTAAACATACAAGGAAAGATCAAAAAGATCACAGATTGAATGGGAAGGAGATTCAGAGATGGCCAATTGCCAACCCAGAGGTTCCGGGTTCAAATCCTGGTGTAGTCATGGTCCTATGATTTTACCTTTCTTTAATTCTTTTCTCATTTCTAATTAAATTCGCATATTGATATAACACTTGTTTCTCTTGATTTCACTTTCTCTCCTATTTATCTATATCCCCATTTTCGAACCAATGCAGACTTGCTGAATAGTTTTGACACCTAAAATCCTTGATTCAAAGCTAAATGTTTACTTTTAAAAATATATAACGAAATATATAAGCATACAATTACTTTTGCTTTTCAATATATTCTCCATTAACCCTTATTAACTCTTACAATTAACCCGAAAACGTTTTGTGTTTGATGTCAGAATAGACCAAATTGCTGCCTTAACCTCGGCTTGTGAAATTTTTTCCATGTTCTCATTCTTCATCTTCGGGAATAAATAATAGTAACAGTAGGCTTGGCCTGGATTGTTGGGTCGTTGACCCAGTTGTTCACACCTACATCGTTGAATGGTAGCTGTCGCATTACAACACGTGTGTACAGTCGTTTTAGAAGTGGCGTAAACCATTTCAGCAGGTTGTTTCTTCTCCAACTTGGCATCTAACAATGCAAGTATTTCTACCTGTTATATGATTTCTGACGTGGAAGCTTTCATTGGCCATCCAGGTCTAAGATCGTCTTCAATGCAGTCCCTTCCAGTCACTTATTGGCCATGGTTTTACCATTAACAGCAAACTTCTTTTGAAAAATTGTCCATTTGCTCCATACTTGCAGCTTTCTTCCCGCTTCACTTGTTTTCTCATCGATAATTCAAAAGTTTGTGACCTGAGTAGGTTCAATTCTACCCCCCAAAATTTCGCGAAATCGTCGATGATCTTCTCTCGTTCATCTCAGATATATCTGTAAATAAAATACTCTGGAACCCCTCTAGACTTAGGACAAGAGGGAGGTGCATATAAAGTTTGTGGCGTGGGAGCCAATGAACTGTGGTAGCCCGAGCTGAATTCTATCTATGCGTTATAAAGTTTTTTTTTCAATAGAAATGGCATATTCCATGAAATAGATCCAGTTCTATATCAATTGAGAACAAGAAATTTTATAAAATACACAAAAAAAATGGTATCATAAGAAATGTTCCGTACAATTATATTGTAGACTGACCTGGAAACCATTCAACTTATAAAATTTGTAAGCAGGAGTCGGGTAGGTGCAATCTCTCTCCTGCTCTGACACTTTGTAATGAACTAGTGATTTTACTACTCATTAAGAATGGTATTAAAGTCATGACATACATACAATTAAGTAGTGAGTAGTAATCGCATCGATACTGTTTTTACCCATTATCCGTGAGGTCATGAAAAGAGCTTTGGTCAAGCTTATTCTCTGGTATGCTGGGTATGGCCTTGCAATTAATCCTTGCAAGATGGATTTGATATTGTTGTCGTCGAAAATAAATGCATAACGCTATGTCTAACCGAAAGTAAACGATAAACACTCCTACTTTTCAGCACTGTCAAATATCTGGGAGTCAGCCAAACTAGATTCTAAGCTCACACTTGAAAATCAACATAGAAAACATAGTCAAAAAGGTCTGCAGAGCTTGATATGACTGATAAAATATTTTTGGAAAACAACAACTGCGTGCAAAGGCTTTGCAGAAGTATTCACATCCCTAAATTCGATTTCACCAGATCATACACAATTTAGTTCCCAAACTGTAAAGAATGGCTTAATGAGGGACCTGATTTAGTAATTTTGAAAGTTGTTCAATAATTTTGCATAAGTTGAAACTTTTATTTTTTGTATATGTTTCAAAAGTTTTCATGTTCCATTACAATTGTAGCAATCGTTTTAAGATCATTTTTCACTGAGTTAATTAGGAATTTCGATTTCTTATGTGATAGTTCTGGGAATATAATTATAGTGCAAATCTCTGCTAAGAAGGTCTACAACGAATCTTGAGATTCGCGTAAGGAGATTGTGTTGACGTGTTGTTTGAAGTTATGTTTACCAACATCACAGAATGGTTTCGCTTCTGTGAATAGTGAATGACCACAGAAAAACCAGCGTTTGGGAATTATATTGTCTAAGGACGGCGAGATTTCCCTTTCTCGCTTTAGTGTTATAAGTAAAGAGAGGTAAGTGTCTAAGGGTTTTGAAACTATGGAAAAGTGTGCCTTTAAATCAGTGTTGGAAGCTATGTAAGCTAGGTGGTAAAGTCTGTAAATGTTAAGCTTGTCCTCTGAATGTGTATCTGAATGTGGGAATTGGTATGTTCTTAAAAGTTCTCTAACATGTTCTAAACGCTTGATGTTTGATCTCTCAAGGGTTTTGGACAACCACACTACGGACGTGTATGACAGTGGGGGTGAAACAATGTGGCTTATTTCCCAGTTCTTACGGTAAATTCTTCTACAACTCCACGAAAAGACTGTCGATCTGCTGACAATACAGGTTATGTGCGTTTTCAGGAGTATTTCGCTATCCAAGACCACTGGGAGATACTTTGCTGAATTGCAGAAATCAACTTTCTCGCCAAAAAGTCAGGCACAGATAAGGTTAAGCTTACGCCGTTTTGTAAAAGGCACAAAAACTGTCTTATTTTAGCTTATTGAGGGGCCATTGTTTACATACCATCTGTCTACCGTGATCAGTTCCACCTGTAAGACGTAAGACTTTGACGCTGTTGTTTCAAAGCTCCTTCGACCAATGACTGTTGCGTCATACTGCTACCTAACCACATCTAACCCAATGCCTTTGAGTTTAACTAGGAGACTATCGACAACTAGCTGGGACAAAAAGAGATATAGGTCTTATCTATATCTAGATAAAAGAGATAAGGATATGTAACGCAATAAGAGTATTCTCTAGTTGTAGTTGCTTTTATGAAGGTATCATCCAATAAGCTTGTTCGATATCCAGGAAAGCAACGCTACTATATATTTTTATGACATTGATGAAATAATACTACGAAATAATGGAAAGGTCTTCAGCGGTACTGATGACAATTTCTGACAAGGGAAAGCGTTTGAAAGTTGGGCATTGAGAGCAAATTTTCATTTGACCAGGAAAACGATCCGACACAAAGGCCTTTAATGTGAGAAGCTGACTTTTTAGTAATTGACCACATGTCTTGGAAACTCCAACCCGCTTTGCAGACCTCAATACTATTGAGCACACATGAAGTAACCTGAAGGAAAGTTGAAAAATCTCACAATATCTGCTCGTGATCAGCCCGTTTTTGAGGAATAGGTGAGAGAATAGGGAGCCATCCTACTGCCGAAAACTTGTGAATCAATCAATACCAAATCATTTGGAAGCGGTTATTTAATAGAAAGGCTTATCAACTAAATATTAACCCGGTTTTCTTTAAAATATTTTTCCTTATGTTTTTATAAATTAACGTCGTGTTTATTATACTTTGATGTTGGTTTTTTTATTAATTTTGTTTTTTATTTTTATAGATCAATGAACTGTTAATTTATTATTCTTATAATTATTTTCTATTAACCACATCAAACTCTTTTAAAATATACAAAAACTTGCCACTTGAACCATCAAAATTACTTAAATTTGTATATTAATTTTGGATAGACATTTTTTTGTTTTTGTAGTTGAATTTTATATGAATGTAGGCTAATCTTTCCTCAAAATTTTCCAAGTAGTGAACAGGCAGATACCGAGTTGCTGACAACGGCGTTGGATCGATAAATGCAGGTCCTCTATCACACTCTCGTTTACAGCAGCTATGGTTTCTTATGTACACACGGCACGGGCTCGATTTGTTTGAATATTATTCAAAAGAGAAAATGTGGTCACGAATCGATCCATAGTATTGCGTATAAGCTTCTCAGATGGACGGTTATGCGCACCGTAAACTTGACCAAGTGCTCTATAAGTTTGGCGAACACAGCGCGTATTCTTCCTATCGGAAGTTTTATACCTCTTGTTCTAAAAACACCCGTTACGTAGTTTATTCTCAAATGATTTGATTTCTGAACAGTTGAGACAAAGTATTGTTAATTTTAGCGACGGCTTCTTCAACAGTTTTACTGAGTTGGCAATGTTGAGTACGCTGAATGTGCCCATTGCATCATGTTGTTTGTTTATGAGCGCACTCTTCTTCGATATTTTTGACAGGTTGAAGTAGCCGACAGAAACGTCAATACTACCTGGTTTATTGTATCATGGTGACAAAAAAATGAATATAAGGATAACAGCGCGTTTTTTTTTTATTAAAGATTACTTTAAATTTTTTTTAAATATTTCAATTGAAAAAATCATCTATTTTGTCAGAACGAGTAGCATGGTAACATGAGTATCAATGATGATTAAATTAAAACTATCAACAAACATGACAAATCAGCTCAACAGTGAAAGGATGTTTTTTTTTATAACAAAAATTAAAATAAAAAACATTTGCTAACCCTGATAAGCATCACTTTTAAATTGAAACATTGTATGAAAAAAAGCGATTTCATCATGTTTGCATGCAAATTTAAGTATTTTTTTTATCAGATCGGCTCAACTGTCGTCATGTTGCAAAACGTAAAAGCCATAAAAAAAGTGCAAAAGAGGAGTCGTCAAAAAAAAAAATCACACAGAAATACAACATATAATGAATAAAACCACAAAATGAACAAAAAGATGCATTTAGATGACATTCTGATTGGTTTTGTGTTGTGATAAATGATTGCGGCGAATGCAACCGACAAACAGTCGGTTGTTGCTGTAGCTGGCAGTCAACTTCTGCGTTCAACCTCTGGGTTGCAGGTTAAAAAAAAACCAAAAGTAGCGACAATTCTAAAAGCACAAAAAGGATAGCTTTTTTCT
This sequence comes from Tetanocera ferruginea, assembly GCA_958299015.1. Lineage (NCBI taxonomy): Eukaryota > Metazoa > Arthropoda > Insecta > Diptera > Sciomyzidae > Tetanocera > Tetanocera ferruginea. The sequence continues at coordinate 114,728,314 of OY282641.1, read as the reverse complement.
AGCTGCCACACGCAAGTTTTGTTTTGTAAGTTTATAAAGGTACCTATGTGGCGCGCATACGTTTAGAGCCAGATCATCACTCATTGTCAAAAATGGCGGCGATGCGTTTCCGGCACCTTTTTAAATTAAGTTATGTTCACAGAATTCTTGATAGGATGCTAGATATAAATACAAAGACATGGCAAAAGTTTTGACAAAAAATTTGTTTCATATTTATTAAAATACTGTCATAAAAGAACCAGAAAGTAGTGTATAGCAGAAAAATTAATTATATTGCTACTTTTTCAAACAAGTGAATAAGTTAATTTTAAAAAACTAATAAAAACTTTAGCAGTCTGATGAAAATATTCCAACAAACATCCTTCAGTAGTGAATTTTGAAAAATAATAGAAATAGTATTGAATTACGCCGTAACTTTAAAATAATTATAAAATCCCGTCACTTTTCACGCCTGTGAAATGCTTTTAAATGTTTGAAAACAATATTTATCTTATCAATTATTGTTGTTTTTTAAAATCTACGCCCACAAAATTGTATTTTTAACGATAAGATTCCAAAAATGAGTTATGAGAAGAAACAGTTTTTTTAAAATGTCACATACAGTTATAATTTTTCTCTCATTTACTCACTTTATCTCTATATATTTTTATTATACTTTATTAAGCGATATTTTACTCGTTGTTGTTGATGTTGTTGCTAAATTTGCTGATTACGCCGTGTTCCTTTTATTTTATTTTTTTTTTTTTAATGTATGGCAATCATGGCGTCGTGGTGCTTTTAGAAGAGAGCCTCTGGCATTGGTGGAAAAAAGCTGCTTTATTTGTGTAGCGATATCTACAGATGATAAGGAGCTCTTTTTTTAGCAGCAACAATGTTTATTACTTTTATTGCTATTTGTTTGTGTGGAGCTGCAAATTTTAAAGTTATTATTTTTCTCAGTTTAACTTAAATAAAACAATAAATTTAAAAATATATTAAGAAAACACATGAATTTAAAATTTAAAATTTTAAATTTTTAATTTTTAATTTTTAATTTTTAATTTTTAATTTTTAATTTTTAATTTTTAATTTTTAATTTTTAATTTTTAATTTTTAATTTTTAATTTTTAATTTTTAATTTTTAATTTTTAATTTTTAATTTTTAATTTTTAATTTTTAATTTTTAATTTTTAATTTTTAATTTTTAATTTTTAATTTTTAATTTTTAATTTTTAATTTTTAATTTTTAATTTTTAATTTTTAATTTTTAATTTTTAATTTTTAATTTTTAATTTTTAATTTTTAATTTTTAATTTTTAATTTTTAATTTTTAATTTTTAATTTTTAATTTTTAATTTTTAATTTTTAATTTTTAATTTTTAATTTTTAATTTTTAATTTTTAATTTTTAATTTTTAATTTTTAATTTTTAATTTTTAATTTTTAATTTTTAATTTTTAATTTTTAATTTTTAATTTTTAATTTTTAATTTTTAATTTTTAATTTTTAATTTTTAATTTTTAATTTTTAATTTTTAATTTTTAATTTTTAATTTTTAATTTTTAATTTTTAATTTTTAATTTTTAATTTTTAATTTTTAATTTTTAATTTTTAATTTTTAATTTTTAATTTTTAATTTTTAATTTTTAATTTTTAATTTTTAATTTTTAATTTTTAATTTTTAATTTTTAATTTTTAATTTTTAATTTTTAATTTTTAATTTTTAATTTTTAATTTTTAATTTTTAATTTTTAATTTTTAATTTTTAATTTTTAATTTTTAATTTTTAATTTTTAATTTTTAATTTTTAATTTTTAATTTTTAATTTTTAATTTTTAATTTTTAATTTTTAATTTTTAATTTTTAATTTTTAATTTTTAATTTTTAATTTTTAATTTTTAATTTTTAATTTTTAATTTTTAATTTTTAATTTTTAATTTTTAATTTTTAATTTTTAATTTTTAATTTTTAATTTTTAATTTTTAATTTTTAATTTTTAATTTTTAATTTTTAATTTTTAATTTTTAATTTTTAATTTTTAATTTTTAATTTTTAATTTTTAATTTTTAATTTTTAATTTTTAATTTTTAATTTTTAATTTTTAATTTTTAATTTTTAATTTTTAATTTTTAATTTTTAATTTTTAATTTTTAATTTTTAATTTTTAATTTTTAATTTTTAATTTTTAATTTTTAATTTTTAATTTTTAATTTTTAATTTTTAATTTTTAATTTTTAATTTTTAATTTTTAATTTTTAATTTTTAATTTTTAATTTTTAATTTTTAATTTTTAATTTTTAATTTTTAATTTTTAATTTTTAATTTTTAATTTTTAATTTTTAATTTTTAATTTTTAATTTTTAATTTTTAATTTTTAATTTTTAATTTTTAATTTTTAATTTTTAATTTTTAATTTTTAATTTTTAATTTTTAATTTTTAATTTTTAATTTTTAATTTTTAATTTTTAATTTTTAATTTTTAATTTTTAATTTTTAATTTTTAATTTTTAATTTTTAATTTTTAATTTTTAATTTTTAATTTTTAATTTTTAATTTTTAATTTTTAATTTTTAATTTTTAATTTTTAATTTTTAATTTTTAATTTTTAATTTTTAATTTTTAATTTTTAATTTTTAATTTTTAATTTTTAATTTTTAATTTTTAATTTTTAATTTTTAATTTTTAATTTTTAATTTTTAATTTTTAATTTTTAATTTTTAATTTTTAATTTTTAATTTTTAATTTTTAATTTTTAATTTTTAATTTTTAATTTTTAATTTTTAATTTTTAATTTTTAATTTTTAATTTTTAATTTTTAATTTTTAATTTTTTAATTTTAAATTTTTAATTTTCAATTTTTAATTTTTAATTTTTAATTTTTAATTTTTAATTTTTAATTTTTAATTTTTAATTTTTAATTTTTAATTTTTAATTTTTAATTTTTAATTTTTAATTTTTAATTTTTAATTTTTAATTTTTAATTTTTAATTTTTAATTTTTAATTTTTAATTTTTAATTTTTAATTTTTAATTTTTAATTTTTAATTTTTAATTTTTAATTTTTAATTTTTAATTTTTAATTTTTAATTTTTAATTTTTAATTTTTAATTTTTAATTTTTAATTTTTAATTTTTAATTTTTAATTTTTAATTTTTAATTTTTAATTTTTAATTTTTAATTTTTAATTTTTAATTTTTAATTTTTAATTTTTAATTTTTAATTTTTAATTTTTAATTTTTAATTTTTAATTTTTAATTTTTAATTTTTAATTTTTAATTTTTAATTTTTAATTTTTAATTTTTAATTTTTAATTTTTAATTTTTAATTTTTAATTTTTAATTTTTAATTTTTAATTTTTAATTTTTAATTTTTAATTTTTAATTTTTAATTTTTAATTTTTAATTTGTAATTTTTAATTTTTAAGTTTTAATGTGTTTAATGTTTAATGTTTAATTTTTAATTTTTAATTTTTAATTTTTAATTTTTAATTTTTAATTTTTAATTTTTAATTTTTAATTTTTAATTTTTAATTTTTAATTTTTAATTTTTAATTTTTAATTTTTAATTTTTAATTTTTAATTTTTAATTTTTAATTTTTAATTTTTAATTTTTAATTTTTAATTTTTAATTTTTAATTTTTAATTTTTAATTTTTAATTTTTAATTTTTAATTTTTAATTTTTAATTTTTAATTTTTAATTTTTAATTTTTAATTTTTAATTTTTAATTTTTAATTTTTAATTTTTAATTTTTAATTTTTTATTTCTGTTTTTATTTATTTTTCTTAAAACATTAATGGGTTAATTTTTTGTGCTTCTAACAAAAAAACCAAATTCTATGGTATTTTTATTTTGCAATTTTTTTATTGTTTGAACTGTTACTACGTCTCAAATCTTAACCATAAGTTATTTTTTGAAAATATTGGCAACTAGCGTTCTTTCCATATGTAGACTAGTTTTATGCATAATTCCTAAATAAAAACCTTCTAGGCTAAAACTAATCTATTATTTAATGATCTTGAAATTCGCATGAACAAACAAGAGACAAAAAAAAATTCAACAAAGATCAGCTGAAATGCAAAAATTGTCACATTAAATTTTAAAAAATGTTTATTATCTTAGCCACTTTTATCTAAAGATCTCGTTTATCACTTTGAAAGACATAACAATTTCACAATTTCGACAAATTTGGCACAGGTTTGTATTAGAAAAAAAAAAAACAAAACAAATACAAAACCAGTTTCTAGTTGAACTGTCTTGTTTTATATTTTGCACGATAAAAATGGAACTAATAAAAGTTTGAAAATTAATTCAATTAAGAAGCGGTTAATAGCGGGGCACAGTAACAAATAATTACCGGTTCTTTGTTAAAAACACATTCATAAAGACAAAACAAATTAAGAAAATGATATTCAGTCGGCATGAATTTTGAACTTGATCCGTTAATCTAAATATTCATTAAAATGACAGAATGATAAAATCGGGGAATGACATATTAATGGAATTACTTGATATCTCAAAGTGGATTCTTGTTATGGAGCAGAGAACAAAATTCACAAAGAAAATAAAGCAACTTATTTGTAGAGAATTAATTGTGCGTGGAAGTTTCAAAATAAAAATATTTTAAAAAAAGTACTAATTCTTAAAAATAAAGACCATTGAAAACATTGCGCCTCAGTTATTGATCAAAAATGAAAACATTTCACAAAAATCTTCACTCAATATGATAACTTTTTACATTTCCGCCGGAAATGCACCCTTATTGTTGATAGAAAAAAACAACACTCAATAGTCACAAGTTACCTTAAAGATTTCATTCTTCACATCACCATCACTACCATCATCATCATCATCATCACCATCATCATCATCATCATCATCATCATCATCAGCATCATCAGCATCAGCATTTATGCATCATGTAGGCGGGCACACTTTCTCCCCTTTAGTCAACATCGATAGCACGTATAAAACCACGATACACCGCACTGAACACACACATTCAACGAAGTCTAACATATACGCGACTTTGCTTATAGATGCGTGGGGAAGAGTATAAAATGCAACAAAAAGCGCAAAAAATGCACTTTATTCGTATTCTGATTTGCTGCCGCGATAACTCTGCCAACATTGCAATATAGCCAGCAACAGCAACAGCAACGACATCGACAACAACGACAACGTTGAAGACGAGTGCATCACAACCACAGATAGAGCACAAACCAGTTTATGTTATATGATGGCACCAGGAGAAACGAACCCAAACTGAGACTATTTAACCGCCTCAAGTTGCACTTATTGCTAGGAACCACCAGAAGTGAACCGGCAGGGAAAACGGAATCATGATTGCAAGCGTCTTGGAAAATCTACGATTAGGAATGCAAAAGACGCCTAAATGGCTAAATTGAATTCCTTTGCTGTACAGTAGTGTAGAAAGAGTTGTCATATTGTTTGCATTTTATTAAATTTACGTTTTTATTTTCTTGCAAGTTACAAACATGGTCAACTGACATAAAAATAAACTCGAAAATAGTGAAATTTACAAAGGTCTTAAGAGCAAACTAATCTCTTTGAAAATATTCGATAGTTAAGTCGTTTTTGTGTGGAGAATTATTGCCATTAGCTTTATTGCCATAAGCAAGTCAGCATTATTGCCATAGTGTTAAATGTTGAAATTCTTTGAATTTGATTTATTGCCATAAAAATGTGCATTATTGCCAGCAAATTGGTTATGGCGTTATTAAGAGACAAGGAATTAACGCCATGTGAATTATTGCCATATAATTCTTTATGGCAATAATTCACACGACAAAAGGTTTTAATGCCACTTGAATTAAGAGCAAGCTGATCTTGCTGATAGCCATAAAAGAGGTTATGTTAATAATTTACATATAAAGTGTATTAGTGCCATAAACTGGCAGAAATAGTTCTCATAGCATCAATGCACATTGTTGTATGTATTATTGCCATTACACTCAACAAACAATAAACCAATTTGCCATTTCAGCTCTTGAAAGGACTTTGACCGAGCTTCTTATGATCAATTGTGTTGTGTGTGTTATTAAATGTTTGCACACAATTGACCAAGAACTGGACCTGCAAGTTTTATGGAGACTCCGAACTTCTAAAGTTCAAGTTTCAAGTTCTCATGAAGCTTAACATGACATTTTTTACTCTCTGAGGTTTGCCATTGTCTGCAGAGAGGAGGTGACCGATCAGAAAAATTTCTTTATTGAAAAAACTTGAAGACTGTAGAAGACTGTAGCTCAAACATAAACATACGCCATTTTTTGTTTAGTTATGGAGATACCAATTTTTTAATAGTAAAATTTTTGAAAATGAAATAATTTGAAATAAATCATATCTGTTACCATATTTTTGTTAAAAGTAACGTTATTCTACAGTTGCCAACTTGTTGAAAAAAAAACAGACAGGCTGTGTCAGAGACACGGCCATCACATTAGACGTAGAATACGTAGTCTAAGTGGTACACTGTTAAAGAAAATAGAAAATAAATAAAGTAAAATAAATAATATGCTTAGGACCAGAAGAAGAAATAAAATTATATACATAATTGTAATATAAAATATCATAATATATAATAGTATAATAATAATAAATAATAGGATAATAAAATAATACATTCCTTGTACAATTGGTTTTTGTTATATTTTTTGTTATATTTATGATATATGTTTATTTATAATAACGATAAGAAGAAGAAACCAAACAGCAAGGCAAAAGAATTGTTATTTAGGTTTTTTTGTTGTTGTTGCTTTCTTTTAGGAAATAATAGCGAAATGAAAAAAAATTAAAACAAAAACAAAATGTATGCACAAAAATTTAAGTGAAAAAATAAACTTGCTCACCTTCAAATGATAAATAGACCCACTTACATCTTTTCAATCGCAATGGTTGAAATGATGAAAGATGAACCCTTCAAATGAAAGATGAACTCTTCTATTTTACTGAAAAAAATTTTCATCCATTGTCTTGGAGCCGATTTCGAGTTATGAAGGATTAAAAAAAAAATTCTAATTTTTTGCACATTTTTTGCGTGAAAAACGACGATTTTTTATAAAATCACATACAAATCATATACTATATTATGTATTGTATTCTATTTTATCAATTTAGCTATAATCCAGACATTTCTAGTATATATGAACGTTTTTATAGCGATTTAAAGTTGGAAAAATGCATGAAGTTTGAGATGGTTTTGAAGAAAAAATAGAAAAGTTTGCACACAGAATTTTAAAGAAATATAAAATTTGAAGTTTAATCTATTAAATGAAATTGGTTTGAAGCAAATCGGTCCATTAGTTTCTTCACAATAGCCAATTTCGTGAAGCTCCAAAACTGCAATTCAAATTTTTCATACATGGTGCCCTTATATCGAAAGGTAAGACGTATTCTACGTCAAAATGGTATTTGCTTATATCTCAAAAAGTGCACTTTGGTTTTTTTTTTTGCAATTTTAAGAACCAAATAAACTTTCTACAAAAACAAAAAAGTACATTGACCAAATGATACGGTTTTCAAATATAAAACTTAAACCACCATTTGATTTAATGCATTATATGACCCTGGTTCGATTCTCTGCCAGACCGTTTTTTATTTTTGACTTAGAATTACTTCTTACAGTGCGGTTTGTATGGGGTCGTTTTAACAAATTTTTTCAAGGCCGTGAAACTTTTTTGACGAATGCTTTAGGGTATGCCTACTGCCTTTAAGACTCATCGTTCACAGATAATATATATACCAAAATATCAGATATATCCTGCGCTGATTGAATATCTAATTTTGGATTTTGTCACTATCATATTTAAATCACAAAATAGTAAACTATAATAAGAAAATGCATGTCTTTATATAAGAAAATCAATCATCAGCTTCTTATGCTGTGCCTGCCGCTTTGTTTTTGTTTCGTTTTTTTTGCTTGTATTGTTTTTGTTTTATACGAACTGATAAGCAGGCTTCTTCATTGGGTTCTTGTATGACTTCTTAGAAATGAGTGCTCTATTTTAACACTAGATGTAAAACACAACCTCTTCAACTCAGTCAATGAAACTCAGTCAGTCAAACTGTCAAACTTAACGAAATGGGTCTGTTATCCGGTTAGATTTAACTCTTAAGAAAAAAAAGAGTTGGATCATATTTCGTTCCGGACCGGTCCGTCCGTCCGTCTGTCCTTCTGTGTGTTGTCCGTTAACACAGAATAAGAAGGAGTTGAGATACTTGGATGAAACTCGGTAAAAATGATGACACGGACCCAAGGATCTGCACTATTGCAATATTTTTGGAATCCGCTCACGGACACGCTTACCTCCCACACAACGTTAAAATTTAAAAATGCATAAATAAGCTTATAACTAACCTACAAAAATATGTGCTCGTGTGATTTATATCAAAATAAAGGTGACTTCAAAAAATGGGTGTCATCAGCCCACGGACACAAAATTGAAAACTCAATAAATTAGCTTCAGTTAAGCTAAAATTTGGGACGTTTGTTTTTAATTATAAAACAAAGACAATTTTTTTAAAATTAATGTCATCCGCCCACGAACCCGCCTACCTCCCATACAATGGAAAAATTGAAAACTGCATAAATAAGTTAATGTTTAACTTACAGGAATACAATTTAGTACGTATGTTTTTTAAAACAAACCAAAAATGTATTTTTAAAATGGACATCATCCGCTGACCGACACGCCTACCTTCCATACAACGCAGAAATTGAAAACTGCATAAATAAGCTTATGTTTGTCTTACAGAGATAAAACTTAGTACGTATGTATGTATGTATTTTATAACAAAACTAAGATGTTTTTGAAAAATGGGCATCATCCACCAACGGACACGCTTTTCTCCGATACTACCCAAAAAATTGAAAAAAATAAGCCTTTGTTTTACCTACAGAGATAAAATTTTGTATGTATGCATTTTATACCAAAACTGAGATATGTTCAAAAATTGGGCGTAATACGTCCAAGAACACGCCCACCTCCCATGCAATCTACAATAGCGAAAACACTAACAGCTACAGGAATAATACTTAGTATATGTAAATTTTGTATCAAAAGTGAAATGTTTATAAAATATGGGCCCAGAAACACGCCCATTTTCAATACTATTATTGTATTTTGAAAAAGTAGGTTCAGGGTATTTTATAGTCGGGCTAGACAAACTTTAGACTTTCTTTACTTGCTTTATATTGAAATTAGCAGTTAAACTGAGTATAGCTTGCATACTATATATCGAGTGTAGCTTGCAGAGAAGAAAGTGGCACCAATAGAAAGTGCATTTGCTTCGCCTTCTTCTCAACTAAGTCAATGAACTCAACCTGTCAAACTTACCGAAATAATGGAAAAAATTTGACATTTTCCTTGCTCATTTTATCATGCTTACTTTTAACTTTTTCTGTGTTTTGGTCTCGATAAGAAGTTCATAATTGAGTGCTATAAATTTATTTGCTAATTTTCGAAAGATCAATAAAAAATACGTGCAAAATGGACAAAACAATCGGACCAAAGAGACAAAGTAGAAGAAGTTACAACTTAAACGGAATTCTACGTCTAAACTGTTTTTTTTTTTTTTTTGTGTTCCTTTTATATTATTATAATCTTATTTTATTAATTATTTCATGTAAAAATTGCATTGTATAACATATAAATTTTTTGCCATATTCTAGAATCGAAACGTGGACTGCGGCAACCAACCCTCAGGCTAATCAGTTGCTTGCTAGAACAAAAATGTAAAGAACTTGCAAAAGACAGCATTTATTTATTTCCTTTTAGTTATTTTGTATTAAATTTTAAACCTTAGGTACTAAAATTAAAATAAAATTCCCAATTTATTAAATTTAACTACAGCCTTGAATTAAAAATGTTTCTAGGATTTTCAAAAATATCAATTCTAATAAAAACAGTATTAAAAAAATCATCAGTCCAATGATTGTTTTAAAAAATTTTCCAAGATTTTTAACCTTGTAGTGATCTTAAAAATAAGTACGGAAATATGCGCACTTCAATTGATCAATAGTATTTAAAGCTTTGTGAAATCATTTCAATGGAAAGTATTTATTTGAAGTTTACATATAATTTGGTATTTAAATAATTTATTCATGTTCATATTTCACTTTTCTTTCATTTACCAGCATTTTACGTTCCATATAATTTTTTATTACCAAAAAATATAATTATTTTAATTAATTTTTAATCATTCTTAAAGATTTTTATGGCCAACGAATTAATTTTGTTTTGGCAAAAATTCGTTTTAAACCAGAGAAAAATGCAGGGAAAATTACAAAAAAAGTGTTATTCAATAGAACACGACTTTCATTTCTCCATGAAATTCCAAAGTTTTTCTTATTAAAAAATGTAAGTTTTTGTAAAGAAAAAAATTTTAAAATAATAAAATTTCTACACATATTTTAAGATTCCTATGTCCTTAAATGCTGTAGGTTTTTTTTTAACAGGAACCTAAGGTAATTCTGTCGGATTAAGGTTCTGGAAAAAAATATGGAGTCTCACTTGGAAAGTTTTCAAAGGTGCTCTTTAAGAAAAACTTGATCTCAAGTCCCTCAAGAAAAATCGATAGAGTGGTTTAAGTAGAATTTTTCTCCAAAATAATTTTTTCCATAATTTTTTCAATTAGAAAAATTTTTAAAATTCAAGTTTCAACAACCAAAAGGGATGTTTTTCCAAGGCTCGCAATGATCGTGAACTAGGTTTTGGTCATAAATTTTACATTTTACTTCGAGTTTGCGGCCAGAAATATCCGAACTGGCTAGTTTTTAATCAATTTTGTATTGGCTATGGTACAATTTTGAAGTTTGAACATCGAAAACCGCCTTCAGGTGGTTGCGAGCTATTCAAACGACTCTACAAATTTTTGGGGATTTGGTACCGTTTTGTTCTTAAAGAGTACCCGTTAAAAACTTCCAAGACAATCCCAACTCAATATTTTTTCCGCAGGATTTCTTGAATTATAAAGTGTACATTTTAAAGGAACTTTTGAGATAATAGTTTTGCTTATTAAGATCATAAACTTTCTAAGATCAGGCTTTCAATGGTTTCCATATTTTTATTCTTTATCCTGTATTTAAAAATATATATTATTTTATTCAATGAATATGAATGTATTTATAAATCTTAAATTTCCGAAATGGCTTTTGAGCAATAAGTGTTATTTATCGTTGTTTCGGAATGGATTTGCAAATAAATTTTTTGCAACCAATTTTGCAAAAATATTCAATGTTTAACACAGTCTGGGCAATTTTAACCCATGAATACAGGATAAGGGTTAAATATTCGCGCTTTTTCTTCTTTCTATCTTCGCCTCTATTATTGTAAAAATTTTATGTCTCTCATCTTTTAATAAAAAATGCATCCTTGAAAACAAAAAATGAAAAAAAGCTTAGAAAGCTTGTTATCCATAAGTAAATAAAAAATAAGAACAACAACTAAATTGCAACAAAATATGTGATCTAAATGCACAAAGACCAGCACTAATGCTGCCCCCATCAATTCTTAAACAACAAAAACACAACCTATGCCAACTTAGCGGTATGCAACATGTTGTTGTATTGCAATCTTGTTGCAACCACATTCTGCCATCCGCAGCCTCCCTGCCTTCTTTCTACCATAAGCCATTCTACGATGCTGCTGCTGCCGGCAACATATTTCTATCTCTCGTGCACCAAAAAATAAATAAATAAAAAACAAAAAAAAAATCAAAAAGGTTGCTCTGTGATTGGTGTGTAGCGCTTGGTATGGCGCCGCCCCTATCTGAATTTTTTCCCCGACTACGAACACTTATCTTGTATTATCTTGGATTTTTTTCCATACCCCCCTCCACTATACAACACCAATACTACTACATACAATAACTACACCATCAACAATTGCTGTCACATGGTTGCTCAGCTGGTTTTGTTTGGTTTAGTTGTTGCTTTGTTGTTGTTAGGCCACTTTTTCTTGCTTTGTTGTCTGACATGAGGAATGGCGTTCGTTGTTGATGTATTGGTGCAGTGAGCACCTACCTTTAACTTATTTATATTGCCTACCTTTTGTGTGTTTTCAAGAGGTTTGTCGTTTTTTTATTGCCGTCGGATCTTTTTTTGATCTGTTGTTTGTTATTGATTGGTTGTTGAGTTATTGATATGATTTTTATGAAGTTGTTTTTTGTTGCGCCTCGAGCTGAGATGATGATATATTATTATAGGTATCCTTTCTTGGTGCATAATTTTAATACTCTCAGGTAGGGTAGGGTAGGGTTTTAAGAAGCTGTTATCAACTTAAAAAGTTTTAATTACTCTATATAAGTATGTAAGTAGGTTGTTTTTTAATCGGTTAAATCATTTTTCTGATTCTTTTTATCAGGTTCTTTTGTAAACATTTAATTTGTTGCACAAATAATTCCTTTTTTATATATCCTGTGCAGATAAGTAGAAATTTAAGAATGTTAAAGCATACCTGTTGCCTTACCTTATTTACAGCTCCTACAACATCAATACAAATTTTCTAAATAAACTTCTATTTTGAGGCACTAAGATGGGTTTTAGGCAGTAGCGTAGCAAGGCGGGGGGCGGTCCGCCCCGGGTGCACGCCAAAATGGGGTGTAAAATTTGGCAACATAACTTTTTACCACATAATTTTTGATTTTTTTAATATAAAGAACTCACCTCAATGACTTCGGTTTTTATTTGAAAATATTTTTACCATCACCAGGACTTCGTTTTTATTGAAACAAACTTTAACTTTATATTAAATTTTGTTCAATATTAACGCTTACATTAAAACCCAAGTCAATTCCATATGTAATTTTTCATTGGTAAGGGGTGCAATTTCCATTCAAATTATATTAAAATTTTCATGATATTAAGATGGAGTACAAAAGTAAAAATTTAAAAACATTTTTTTTATATTCCATTAAGTTTTATAAAAAACACTTTTTTACATCTTATATTCAGGTTAAGATGTGTTCAAACTGGCTAGCATAGTAAACATTTCTAAAACCGTTAAGTTTCGAAAACCTGCATGATTTTCCGAGTATGATGAATGGAGGAGTCAGTTGTTTTGTAGCAATACATTTCTCCAGAACTTTTCAGAAAACATGTTAATGTCATAAACGCCAAAAATAAAAATATACTTTATGATTTCGTGATAACTAAGTTCTGAGACTATATATCATGAAATAAACCTCATTTACATCTTTTAACCTGCTAGAACATAATTTTTAATAGTAATATGTTTTGGGTGTACTGTTACATAAAACTACTAGTTTAAAAATCATTAATAAACTTTTAACTTGCTTAAAAAATTTCTAAAAAATTAAATTGATTTAAATTCATTCAATTTTTTATTTAAATTAAAAAAATGGCGTTCTATGAAAGTTTATGGCGGTCTGACTTTTTTTTATTTTATTTTGAAGATGTCTATTAAAAACTTTAAGATGGTTTTCTGAATCCGTTATTTTACTAAAATAATTATTATTATGTTTAAATCAACCAACAAAAACTATCAAAAATACAGTTTTAGGAGAAGATAAAATGCACAGTTCCTTAAAAATTATTCTAATTATTGAAATTGAATTTTGTTCTCAATCACCGAATGTGAAGAATCAACAGATTTAATGGAATTGCCAGCTCTTTTTGAGCCATTCATGACTCTTGACCTTGTCCAACCTGGGCAAGTTTGCTTTGGGAATTATGTAGATAATGAGAATGAAAAAAATTTCTGATAAAAATTTGGTATCACTGTAAAATTGTGATACTGAGATATTTATGGTGGTACTTATGGTGATATTTATAAAGCAGTCAAATGTTACAGACCCCAATCTTGTCTATAAAAGTCCAAGCGGTGATTAATATAGATACACTGAGAAAAAAAACATACTTTAAAATTAAACAAAAAATATTAAAATAGAAATTTAACGCCTCTGCGTTTCTACAAAACAATATTTAAAGCAAGTGTGTTTAATTTTCACCTACTTATAAACTCCTTTCTTTTTTATTTTTCTCTTATTATTTCTTTGCAAAAAACAAACAAAAATTTGTATTCAATGACAATTTTTGAATTTTTTGAATTGGATATCGAATATATGATAAAATAAAAACTAAATAATTTAATACTAAAATATTTCAAATGCAAACTTCATCAAATGGAGTTAGCATTTGGTATTCGGAAGGTCCGGAATTCAAAAACATGTATTTTGAATTTTAAAATTTTTGTTTTAAATTTGGTTTTCATAGCAAAAACATTGTTTTAAAAACAAAAAGTTTTGTTTTGAATTTAACTTTGAAAACAGCTCTGTTTAATTTAAATTAATTTGTTTCAAGCTAAATTCAAAAACAAATTCGTTAGATATGAACACTATTTCATTTAATTTTAACACATTTTTTCCTCAGTATACTATAAAGAAATTGATAAAAATTATGAAAAATGTTTATAAATGAATTTTAATATTTTATATTAATTTTTCATTTAAATTTTATGTAGAAAATGGGGTTTGATTTAAAAAAAATATTTATATTAATAGTTATTCAGGGTCACTAGGGAAAATTTGTCAACGTTTTGCTTCCAGGTCTTATTTTTTTTCAATTTTGCACAATTTTTCGTAAATTTTGCAATGTTTTCTATATTAAACTTACTTAAGTTTTTATATTAAAACTGATTTTGTGTGCTTTACTAAAAGAAAATTTTCTCTCACAACTTATAAGCCCGGTAGACAATAATATTGGAACAATTCAGAGAAAATTCTTTAAGTTTTTAAAAATTTTAAAATTCTTGCTTCTTTTTTTATCAAATATTCATTTACAGCATAGTTTTGTTTATTTATTGAATCTCTTCTAAAATATGTCATTTTTGTAGAGGTTGGTTCGAAAATATGTAGTAAGATTCATTGGCTTATTCTATAAAAAAAAAATCTTCTAAAGGGGTGCACAATTTAGTTTCCACCCCGGGTGCGACCAACCCTAGCTACGCCACTGCTCCTACGGCATGGTTCTATGGTAAACCCAAATTATTTTTTTTAGTCGTCCATCCATTTTATAATTTTCCCCAGACAAAAATTTGCAAAACTTTTTATTTGGAACCCATCGCTTCTCTGCCTAATTTTTAAAAAAATTTATCTATGTATATTTAGGGGTTTTTTGTTGGCTGAATCAGAGTAAAGATTAGCTATTAAGTTTCAAATTTCTTAAGAAAACAAAATTTTTCGGACTTCTTTATTGTAATAATCCTAACTGAATCCAAAACGAACAATAATTAAGAGAATTTTCAAAAAAAAAATATCAGAGACCCAAAATAACAGTTATTTATTTTTTTTAGGTCGAAAAAGTCGTCGATATTTTGAAAAATATTTTAAACATTGCTTATAACAGTTATTTTCAATTTATATTTTTTACGTTGTCTCATAACAGTTATAAACGAGAAAAAATTCTTTACGTTGCTCATAACTTTTATTTTCAAAAAATTTTTTTACGTTGCCTGGTAAGAGTTATTGTAGAGAAATAAATTTTTACGTTGTTTCTAATATCAAAAAATATATTTGGTAGCAATAATAATAGGTCGTAAAGTTTGTTTTCACCCTCCGGTTCGGTAAACACAAGTTTTGACCTTTAACTGATCTGAGTCGTGCCCTTCGACTGATAAATTTCAGGGGGAGATTACGATTTCCTGGGCGCCACGATCTGACAATGGATTCGTGAAGTACTTTAAATATAAATAAGAATTGCCGAAGGAAAAATCGATTTATCGATTAGTTTTCGAGTTATCGATTTTTTAAAATAGTTTTCTTTTTATAAGGTCTTCTTAGAAAACTGACTATATTTTTCTTATTATTAAACCGATTTTAATGGTAATAGTACCATTTTGAAGATATTATAATAAGCTTTTAGAAAAATGTATAATTAATCAAAACCGTTTATTATTTCATATTTTATAACTGTTTGAATGCAAAAGTAAAATAATTGCTTACATTTAACCGTTATTTTCTCAAAAACTGCCGTTATTACTATGAATTATAGAAAGTAAATTATAGAAGCCTGAAAATTTATCTTTCACTTGGTATATAATTTGTATGACCTTATTATTTTGTTATGGTGTTTTTTGATGATGAATTGATTTTCCCTTGTACAGAATGTTATTCTTTTAAGCATATTTACAATAGTTGTTCTGCTTTCCTTCTACATATTTCCTTATATCACCATTGCAATAAGCAAATGCCCTTAATGAAACATTGTTACTGTAATATTTATGTGAATTTATAGAATTTTCCAAGCAATGAAAAAAATTCGCAACTTTAAGTTGATCAATTTTGGTTTTATTAAATCCAATAGTTGATCTTCGCTTATACCATTAATAAATGCAAATTTAGTCACGGCCAATTGTGATTTATGCGACTATTTTCCAAAAAATGCATTTATTGTATTAATTTGTAGCATGTTGTTCCCGAAAAACGTCAACGAGTTTTAGCCACCCAGAGAATGAAGAAGAACAATGCGAAGATTTCTATTGAAGGTTTTCATTAGATTTATATTATTAATATCCTGTTAAGATAATATTTATATTTAGATAAACGTGGTTTTCCCTTGTACGAAAAGTTAAAAACAAGCTTGGTAGTAATTTTTGGCGGTAAAAAGGTAATTTTTCCACAATTTCACGAATTTTATATGCTAAAGCTTTTGTAAACGGGTTTTTTTATATATTTTTTTGGAGTACGTCCAAATACATATAAAAAAAATATGAAAAGAAATATTTGGGTTTGCCACCTTAAGTGTAGTTATTCCAAAAAAAAATTTTTTATATTCTATATAACATATATATCGAATATAGTGTTTATTTAAAAAAAAACTTTTAACTATTGCATACCAAATGAAAGCTAAGATTTCAGGCTTTAAAAATAAAGTAGATTTTAAGCATATTAATATTGCAAATTTTTGAAAAAATAACGGTTTTATCAGTAGTAAAAAGTAAATATAATATAAAATCTCTTTAAAATTCTACATCTTGCCGAAATTAACTTTTTTTTATTTTTTCTAACAGATAATTTAATTGTCTTTCCAACAACGTATCAATACATAAAATCTATTGGATATTGGAAAAGATATAGATGTTTATTTCAACAGATCTTGTAACAAGTAAATAATTTTAAAAAATCGATAACTCGATAACAAGAAGAGATATCGATATATTGTTCGACCAAACCTATTTTTTTGTTGTTTTAAACAAAAAAACACTTTCAAATCACGGCGCCCAGGAAATCGTAATCGTGCCAATTTCAGCAATCTTTGGAAAGGGGGCATGGCACCACCCTTATTATCACTATCCAATAAAAATCTTCCATTTGCATCGTTTTTAGTTGCTTGTTTTTTACTGTATTTTTGTTTTTCCTTAAAATAAGTAGTTGGTTCTTCGTGTGATAAAGTTTTATACAAAATTTGAATTTTTTACTTCTATGGTTAAAAAAAAATCAGAAAAAGAAGTACAGCAACTGCAATTATACTATTGTTCGCCTTATCAAAAACTTTATTCTATTCAGGAGTCTAGTCCAAGTGCACTTTTACTTCTTTCTCTTACTAACAAACAATTTATATACGCTTATACAAAATTGTGAAATCCGCGTTTACTCGCTGAAATGACATGTGAAATTACTGAAATCAATGATTTTTTAATGAAATATCAATTTCTTCTTTGCGTTCTCATACTTATGTAACTAATTTTTTCCAAAAAATCACTTGTACTGTACCCTAAAATACGATTTAAGAATACACTTACATTGCATTCACAACTGCATTTGTTATGAATGCCTAATTTTGTAAAAACTCCTTATTCTCTTACTGAGAGCAAGAAAAAAAAATTACAATTGATAATCTAACACATGTTGCCGTAAAAAAGTAACAAAGATTTTTTATTTCATACAAATTATGAGCAACGTAAACATTTTTTTCTCGTCTATAACAGTTATGAGGCAACGTAAAAAATTAAATATTGAAAATAAACGTTATCAGCAACGAAAAAATATTTTCTTCATTCATAACTCTTATTTCAGAGAAAAATTTTTTTTTTTTTTAAATTATAGTTATTATAGATAAATATTTTTTTTCTTACAATATAACTGTTATGGTCCAATTTTTAAAGATATTTCTTATAACAGTTATGACTCTGAAAAATATGCGTTCAAATTTCCCTACGTCTTTATTTACAACAGGTCGTACTCGAAATTTTTGAACTTTTAAAATTGTTTAATATTTAAAATAAAACTAGTAAGGTATATCTTCGACTTGGCCGAAGTTAAACTACCCCCACGGCCAATTCTTAAAGGTAAAAGAATCTTGAATTAGAGAGCTTTTTTATGAGATTTTATTATTTTTATGTGTCTAAAATACATACATATCAAATTGTTTTCCTACAGCTTAAATATAAGTCATTTTATAACGATTTCAATTTTGGGGTTGTATGGGAGGTGGGCGTGTTAGTTTGTGTATCACGCCAATTTTTCTAACACACCTCAGTTTTGTCATGGAATACACGAATATCGAGTTTCCGTTTTGTACTTTTAATATTAGCCTCTTTATAGGGTTTTCAATTTTGGGGTTGTATGAGAGGGGGGCGTGTTAGTGGGTAAATAACGCCCATTTTTCTAACACACCTCAATTTTGACATAAAACACTTAAATACCGAGTTTCCGTCTTGAAACTTTAATATGAGCCTCTTTATAGATTTTTCAATTTTGGGGTTGTATGGGAGGTGGGCGTGTTTGTGGGTGGATGTTGCCCATTTTTCGTGCACACCTAATTTTTGACATAGAACATACAAATACCGAATTTTGTAGCTGTAATTTTAGCCTCTTTACAGAGTTTTAAATTTTGTGGTTGTATGGGAGGTAGGCGTGGTTTTCATCCGATTTTACCCATTCTCGAACTTGATCTTAGTTTTTTTAAAAAAAGCTTAAATATCGAATTTCAGCACGATAGCTACAAAATTGCGGCTGCAATCGTGTCCACAGACAGACGGACAGAGGACAGACAGACGGACATGGCTAAATCAACTCAGGTGGTGATGCTGATGAAGAATATATATACTTTTCTATACCTACCACGTCTCCTTTTGGGTGTTAAACACGTCGTGACAAAATTAATATACCCCTTACGCAGTACGCGTGGGGGTATACAAATTTGCAATGCGAATTTCCATCGGCTATCAAAATGTTCTCTCAATCTAATTTATTTTTAATTTGAAAAAATCATTTTGTATTCTTCTTTTATGTTATTTTTTAAGTGGCTTAAAAAACAAAATAGTTTTTCGAGTCTTCTTTTTTTTAATATTTAAAAAATTTTTGAATTTGATCATTACACGCAAAGAAATTTTTCGTTTATCGTAACTGAAAAATTCACCAACTATACTTCGTTTGCGATTTTTATTTGCTGCAAACGAGTATTCAGTTGTCATCAACTTACAAATATTCTTGCTTGAAACGAAAAAACATCGAACTTAATGAAATTTTATCATTGTTTTGGAAGTTCAAGTTTAGCCGATCTTGCTGTCGTTCGAGTCTAGGAACTTGAGTGACCTGGGTTCAATTCCCAACAGGAACACCAAATATTTTTTTTTTTTTTAATTAATGTTTTTTATTATTATTTTTATTATTCTTATTTTGACGGTTCCTTTTGACCAAGCAGTTAATGAAACAGAATTACAATTTCAATAATTAAATTAAAATTTTTGATACTTACACAGCCAAGAATCGAACCCACGTCTCCAGCGTGCCAGTCTAGCATGCATCCATTGAGCTATTTTGAGATATTGTCTAGTATGAATTTTTTTAGATTACAAATTTGTATATCGCACACTAAATACAAAACAGTCACAACTCAAAAACCATGACTTTTCAGGAAAAGCGAAAAATGAAACTCTTTGCTTGTAACTACAGAAGAAAAGCTATTTTTATTTAAACACACAAACTTCATTCTTCCAGTTAATAAAGAAAATAATGAAAAAGATAGTAAGATATGTGTTTTGTGAATTGATTTATAACAAAATTCGATATAAAAAAATTTTGAGTTGTGACTGTTTTGTATTTAGTGTGCGATATCATAAGAAATGTATCTTTTTTCTACAAATGAAGTTTTCAGTTGAACAAAACAAATTTGTCGGTTGCCGAAATTTAAAAACAACTTACGTTAATGGCAATCGAAATTAATTTCTTGCAACTAAATAACGTGTTTCCCGCAACTAACCATTATTATGCCAATTGTTCAAACGTTTACAAACAATGATTTGAAGCATGACAAACGAAGTTCGTTTGTAGCAAACTGGCGATAAACGCTTTTTTTCTCTGCGTGTACTTGCACCCTGTACTTGCTACTGTACTTGCTACTTGTACTTGCACAGTTTTAAAGAGGGCGTTGTGAAGACAATTTTTGATAATCAGAGTAAAGAACAGCATATTGAACTGTGATATATAACAAGGTTCAAAAGTGCTTATAAATATTTTGTATTCTCGTTATAGATAATGTTATGCAAAAGAATTGTACAAAATATAAAACCGATCGGAAAAGTAGTTTTTGAAATCTAAAGTTCTACCAAAACCATGCAATAAAAAAACCTCCAATATATTTATTTCGCATGCCAACGAGAAGTAAAACATGCTTTATTCCTCATTCCATTTCAAAGAACGAAGCCTGCTACACATCGGTTACTTGTATCTGAATGCCGTTTTGGTAATATTTCTTTGAAAAAGTCATTCAGAATGTCTTATACTTTTAATTTTGTGAAAATATCAAACACCAAAAAATAGGTATTGAAGACCTTAAGGTCAAAATTCCTAAATATTTCATTTTTTTTTTTAATTTTTCACAGTTTTTTAATTAATATTGACCAAAACCGGCTCAACTTGCACAAAAATGTTAAAATACATACTTGAAAACGGGTCCCATTAGCATTAGCGCAACCAAAGGGGGTTTTCGGGGTTAAACCCCCCTCCCCCCAAAAAAAATTTATTGTAGTACCAAGCAAAATAGAATTAAATCAAAGTGATGCATATGAAAAGCAAACCCCAAATGTATATATCAAATCGATTCTGTTTGATACATAATACTAAATTTTTTTCATATTTTTTCCTTCAGACTGATTCTGACCACTTGAGGGATTGTTGACAATACTTCGATTTGAATTGTCTTTTCAACTTATAGCTTGGAACCCACTACATTCAGAAAAAAGTGTCTCGGAATATGATAAAAAAGGCATTATATTTACAGAAAAATGGTATAGACTTTGCTCCAGAGAATGCTATTCTCTAGTTGCGATACTTAAAATTGTCTAAAAATGATAAAAAGGTTCCATGAAATAGAAAAATATATCGTTTTTAGAGAAAAATACTTTTTTTTGAGAAAATATTTGTTTTTATTGTAGAAAATACTTCTCATAGTGAATTTTTTATCAAAATAAAAGAAAAGTTTTTCATTTTCAATAAAATTTCTCTATAAATGAAAATATAATGAATAATAATGAAAAATACTTAATATTATTCGAGACATTGAAATATTTCCATTTCCTAGAAGTAAAGAAATATTTCTTCGAAAATGTGAAAATTTATTCTAATTGAAGAAAATTTTATTTGAAAAAGAGAAAATTGCTATTATCAAAAATTGAGAAATTTTTTACCGGAGCAAGGTATGTGTTTTTTTCTCAGTGTAAAAGGACTTGAAATATTTGGATGAAAATTAATTCAAAAGTAATACAATCGAGTCCCTCGCCACTATTAAATTAAATTAATAATTATATAAATTAAGTTTATAGTGAAGTCACGTGAATCAGTTAAAAAAATAATTCCGATTGTCTTCCGAAACTCGAGCAAAAATTTACAATTCATAATTTTCCATTGTATTTTCCCGAATCTATTTCATAAAAATTTCTCTAAATTGTCAAATATTATCCTATTTAAAGTAATAAGGGCTTATAATAAAAAATATGTTGGTTTGATTTTGCTTCTGTTCACCCGTTTTTCAGTGGTATATTAAAGTTATTCCAATGAGCATGAATTAGCAAATGCTGAGTTAAATCGAAATAATATCTTTTTTAACGAAAGATTTTCCGACACGCATCAAAAAAGCCATTCATTCAAATCGGATTATATTTGTGCAGTTTTGAGGAATTTTCATGAAACTGATTTTGAAAATCCAATGGAAGATTACGAATAATAAAATATTTTTCACTAGTTTCGGAAGCCAATCAGAATTTTTTTTTACTGAATCACTGGGCTTCACTTGATTCCCGCAAAAATTTTGGCTTAGTATGTTAGTGTTAAATATGACGATATAAAAAGCCGATTTTAGACGACATTTCATCGGTTATTTTGATGGCGGGAGACTCAAAAAATTTGTCTATTTTGGTTCTTGGTTTTTCATCCCAAGTTGTCAGAAATTTTGTGTTTTATGCTTTCGGATATGAGCTCCATTAGTACACGGTTTAAAATATCAGTCAATTTTTTCAACTTCTTAGGTTGGTATATTTATCCTTACTTTTTTAGTAAAGAAATTCAGCATTAGAAGTTGAAGTGAAGTATATAACAAATTACATAGCTGTCTTCATCTGTAAAAGTTGAAAAATTAAACTGAAATTATTGGATTATTTATATAAAAGACATAAAAAAAAGTACTTAAATAGTTGAATAACCCAACCCGAAAGTTGAAAGTTTGAACGTTTAAAGATGAATGTCTGGTATGAAGCTGAAATTTTCAACAATTGAAGTTGGAAATTTAAACTAAAATGTTGAACATTTCATCTTTTGAAGTTTAGAACGTTACGAGCTTCAACTTTGAAAAGTTCAAGTTTAGCCGAGCTTGCTATCGGTCGAGTTTTTGTTTTTAAAACGTTACATTTTATTTTGTATTTTAAAAGGAGGATTTTCATTTGAAATTTGCATGGCGTAGAATATTTTTAAAATAAACATTTTATTAACCATTTTTAACATTTTTTTTTGTTTTCTCAGTATACCTACTACCATTCTCTCTTCCAAATGATGTGATTCTTACAAAAAGTCAGCCGATTTTCCAGCCGTTCAGGGTTAAGTTGTGGTTTTTCCTTAATCTTGTGTCTTGTTGGGTGCATAGCACTATTAATTATCCTTCGAACGGTTGAAAGACTGGCGTTTTCTACAGCTTAATGCCTGATTTTTGTCGCCGACAGGGAAGAGTTGGAGGCTTATCGAATAATACTCTCTTATCTGCAGTTCAAACTGCCAAATAAGTACACATTTTCACTTTATTTTCCATAGTCGGTTTTATTTTTAAAAAATTTCAACGTTTGACTTCTTTCGATTTCATGAGTGCTTAGGTTTTGTTTCTTGTACACCTCAATTTTAACTTAATTCTTTGTATTTAAAGCTTTTCCGTGTCGCATTTTGCCACAATATACTTTAACCACTTTTATAAATTTTTATAAATATCGATTTGTGTGGAACTGTGACAAAAACTGAAGAAATTAACTGTTAACCTATTCTAATGACGCTACAAAAAGTGCATAATTTTGTAATAACAAAACTGACACAGGATCAGTAAATTAACGGTGCCTTTATTTACAATTTCTCTTTCTAAAACTTTTCATAATAAAACACTTAAGAAAATACAATAGCAATAAGTTGTTGTTAAGCTCTTTTTGCAAGAAAAAAAAAATCATTTTTATCTCATTGAAACAGTGAACCTTTTCTGCTGACGCGGACGTGTATATTTAAGTTATTTATGAATTCAAATTAGTGGCTCCGTTGCATTTTGGAATTTTCAATATATTGTTCCATCTTGACATTTGCGGCAGTACTCTTATCTAGCGCCTTTACCTCCAGTTATTATTTCATGGTAACATCCGATTTTTAAAATTTTCTAATAATTTTGCTGTTACCTGTAGGTAACATTCATAGTACATTAATAAATACCTTGGTTTGAACTTCTTTTGTTATTCAACATATACCGATATCATTTTTGTTTACATCCTTTTCAGAAATTGAGAAATAGTACCGTGTGTACGAATAGTACCGTAAATGTGTACGAATGACGGTACTATTTCTCAATTTCTGAAAAGGATGTAAACAAAAATGATATCGGTATATGTTGAATAACAAAAGAAGTTCAAACCAAGGTATTTATTAATGTACTATGAATGTTACCTACAGGTAACAGCAAAATTATTAGAAAATTTTAAAAATCGGATGTTACCATGAAATAATAACTGGAGGTAAAGGCGCTAGATAAGAGTACTGCCGCAAATTTCAAAACGATAAAATCTCAAAGCTATGAGAAAAACGTGAAAAAGCAAGAATTGTCAAAATGTTATCGAAGTTCAATAAATAAAGTTGTCGTCTTCTTGTTTTAATTCAAAATTGTTCTGTTAAGTGTTTTTATTGATTTTAAAGCAATTAAAAATTGCTTCAAGTCGGACATCACTGAAAATAAAAAAACAAAATTAACTGTAAGCAGGGAGTTGATTTTGACAACATCGGCAGTAACGAAGATATACTTTATTATTATATCATGGGTGTGACAAACTCCAAGTAATGAAAGAAATCTGTGTCGACAAGGAATCTATATAATTAATAGTCTAAGGTTTTTTTGTGACTTCAACTCCTCCCAGACCAATGGACCGATTTTATCGATTCAGATGTCATTTAATCAGGTTTTGGCTGAAATTGTGCAAACCACTTTTAAAAATTGTGATTTCGCTTCAGGGGGTTCCCAACCTTTTAAAACTGAAATAAAATTTTTGTACAAAAATTCGCTATTTAATCAATTTGAAATATAGTTTAAGAAAAGCTTATGAATTGGTCGAATTTGAATTTTTTTCAAAACTAAAAATTTTTAACCAAAATTATCTTTTATGCATTCCTCAAATGTCAACTGTCCGAAAAATGCAGTTCCAAAATCAAAAATTCCACTTTCCGAGCAAACAACTCACTCAAATTTCAACGGTTTTCAAAATTTTTTTGTTTTTCTAAATATTTGTTCAATTTTCTTAGAAATGTGTTGACAATTACAGTAATTATCTTACCAAATTTTTAATGAATTTTCTTAAAATTGACTTTAGTTTTTTAACGTGTATTTTTATCAAACGCCAATACAGAGAAAAAAACTGTCTGAAATTTAAAGTTCTATATTTGGAAGCGAATATCTCTGCCACTTTTTTAAAAATTTCATTTATTCCTTTTTTGTATTTAATTTCAATTAATTAACTTTAAAATAATTACAAAGTTTTTACCGTTACTTTATTATTTATATTTTAATCATTGCTTTTAAAAAGAGTCCAATAAAATAAATGTTTTCTCAAAAAATGTATTAAAAATTGTTTTTGTCGTAAAAATAAAAAAATTTAAAATTTGCATTTTTGATTTTCTTTCATTGTTTGTAGTTTATTTAAAACGAATTTGTTTTTGTTTGATAGAAAAATTAATAAATACTATGTGTCATCGAAAAAGCAAGGCCCTATGGTTTTTTGCTCGAATTTTTTTTTTTTTAAATGTTGTTCTTATATTTTTTAAATCTTCAACAAGCTTCAAAAACAATATATTTGAAAAAAATTTCATTATATCTACAACCAATTAAAAGTTATAGCCACGAATCTGTTTTAATAATCCTGCTTATCTATATAATTAATAGGCTAAGGTTTTTTTGTGACTTCAACTCCTCCCAGACAATGGACCGATTTTATCGATGTCATTTAATCAGGTTTTAGCTGAAATTGTGCAAACCACTTTTAAAAATTGTGATTTCCCTTCAGGGGGTTCCCAACCTTTTAAAACAGAAATAAAATTTTTGTACCAAAATCCGCTATTTAATCAATTTGATATTTAGTTTGAGAAGAGCTTATAAGTTGGTCGAATTTGAATTTTTTTCAAAACTACAAATTTTTAACCAAAATCATCTTTTATACATTCTTCAAATGTCAATTGTCCGAAAAATGCAGTTCCAAAATCAAAAATTCCACTTTCCGAGCAAACAACTCACTCAAATTTCAACGGTTTTAAAAAAAAAATTTTTTTGGGTTTTTTGGCGTTTTTTCATCTAAAAGTGTTATAAATCGATGTTGTAAGTGTTCTGTAAGTACCTTTTATTAATTTCGGAAATATCTCTTAGTATTATGTCTTAAATCTATTTTTCACTGCGTTTTTTTTTAAATTAGTTATGTTTTATAGCTGGAAGAGTTAAGCTGCGATGTTTTCGAATATTAGTAATGTTTGTCTCAGTAGTAATATAAGTGTAAGTCCGTCTTCGTATTTTGACAGTTACATTAAAAAATTTAGTCTCAGATCATACGTTTCAAGTCAAACCATTCAGGTAATGATCTTTTATATCATTATTGAGACTATTGAGTATAACTTCTTGAATAGAATATCATATATTAAACGTCTATAATGTTTCTAACACTTAATTTTTCTTGAATTGCTCGAATTCGGGCAACAGGCTTACTAGTAATCATTAAAGTCGAGTTAGAACAAAGTGAGGTTTTTACTTTCAGTGTGTTTTTTCGCATCGAAATACACTAGTACGCTAGTTTTTATGGTTAGCAAATAAACCAGGGTTACTGCAAAAGTCAGGGTATTCTAATATAAGGTAGCGATTTAAATCTTAAAAATTATCCTCTGAAATTTTGAAAATGAGTTTAGTTGATATTCTTTGTCGACAAAGAAATAATTAAAAAAACATTTTTTTCCAATATATGTAAAAAAAAAATGTACATTCTAACTTCAAGAAAGTTTAATTTTTATCAGAAGCCTTTGTAACTTTTTAAAAAACTATACAATTTTTTTGGGACGGGTGTGAAAAAAATTTTTAGAATTCATGTTTCCCTTGCACATATGTGTGGAATCAGAAATTCTTATTGCTTCCATCTCTTAATTATTCTACTCGACTTTCATCATGTTTGATCTACCCATCTTTTATTTTTAATATCTGATTCAGAATCGAAATCAGTGACCAATAGAGAATCGCTCCAAATATTCGAACCGGAAAGGGTTTGCACAAAAAGTTATGAAAAAGTCTCAGAAAATTTTTTTACAATAAGAGAAAACATATATGATGTTTAACTTAAAACTCACAATTCATTTTTTGAATCAAGGTTCTTGAAATTTGTATGTGGTGACACAAATATGTTGAAAACTACTTGACCGACGGCTTATAATTCAAATATACCAGTATGACTTTTTCGTTATTTCTAACCAAAGAAATAAAGCATTGCGTGGCCATCTAGAGCTTTTCTAACCACTGTAAATTATTAACACTTTTTTTCATTAACACAATAATGACAATTCAACAGCCCCTCCCCCCTATAATTTTTTTGCCATTTAACGCATGCAAAAGTGATTCCTTTTTCACAACTTTCTCCACTTAATCTATCTCTCACAAGCAACGCTAAAAAATGTCTACATATGATAAATCGTTAGATATGCTCCTACCACCTTCAACCCATTGAAGCAGGAGTTATATTTTTTAATCATTCTTTAAATTAACCCCTTGCCGTGTTATGTGGCGTTCGTGCCTTAACAATTTATCAACTAACTTTGTCAACGTGGAACTTCATTTTTCACCCAACGCAACGTCTTTGAAATCAACTCTCAACAACTAATTCGCATTTGTTCAGTGAATTCAGAATCACGATTGCCCACATTCTGGAGCCCCAACCAACTAGTTCGCACACACCAAACAGTCAAACACCCAACCTACCAAAAACACCCACTTTTATTTAAGAAGCTAAGAAAATCATGCCGTGAGCTTCGAACCCGAACCCGCAACATTTTGTTTTGTTGTGCATTTGTTAAAAATGTGAATACAAAAAAAACAGCAACGGCGTTTTTATATCAACAACTAAGAGCAGCAACAAAGCAAGAATGACGATGTGTTGCTGCTTTCTTTGCTGCTGATGCTGCTGCTGCTGCTGCTGTTGTTGCTGCCGCGATGATGAGTCTGTTAATGTTGAATTGTTTTCAGCATCTCTCAAGTTGTTATCGGCCAAGACAATCGCTGGCATTACTTAAGTTCTTATCGCAGCCTGCAAAGAGGTCCTCTTAACAACAGCAAATTTTGTTGCTCACATTATTGTTGTTGTCACCCATGTTGCTTGCTTTTGGTGTTGTTATGAAATGAGTATTTCATGTGAAAGTTGTTGTTTTTGTTGTTGGTAGCAACAAAGTTACCACATTGGCAGGAATTCCCCAGCTAGCTGAGCGTTGTTGGCTGCTCTGCGACTAATTTCAACGCCATCGCCATTGCTACACTGCTTATGAACTCCATTGCGTTATCACAGTAGATTTGTTTGGTATTCGATGAGCAGACAGACAGCGTCTCCAAAGCCCGGCTTGCTGTTGCTGTTGGTGTAGACGCTGCTGCTGTCGGCGCTGCTTGCTATCGTTATCGTACGAATGGCGTCTGGCGCTCAACTCAAGGTAATGGAATTGGAGTCAATTTCATTTGCATACCATGGGGATGGAATGATTTGGTTGCGCTGCTTGATGTCTGCCTGATGCTCTGGTTTGCTTCGGCTGCCACACCAGCACATGCTGCTCAGCCACTTCGCTCACTCACTCATTCATTCGTTGCGCGCTCGCTCAATCAATTTGGCGTCGCTGAAACTTTGCTGGCTGGATATTGATATGAGTTATCTTAGTCGATGCACGTTTATTTTTCATTTTATACTGATTGAGCTGAGTGTGCTGAGTGGTAAGTGGTAGCTAGTGGTTGCTCTTGATTGCTATTGTGCAGCATTTGCAGCGATTTATTATCATTTCTTTTACAATTTTTTTTTAGCCATTTGATGCAATGTGCTGCAGCACTGAACTATTTGCAGTCGATGCAGGTCTGCTTTTTAATAGCTTAAAAAATGCTTTGATTGAGTTGTTAATAAGCAGTTTTTATGGGCCGATTGATATTATGAGATTTCAAACATCACTTAAAAGAGATATTTGTATGCAGCTGTATTAAGTGATGAGAATGATTAAGTTCCGATAGTGTTTCAAATTTGTTCGCAATTAGTACACACATTATATTGAAAAAACTGAAGAAGAACTGAAAAGTCAAGTCAAGCCAAGTCAATTCCAATTCAATTTCAAGTCAATTTTAAGTCAATTCCAAGTCAATTCCAAGTCCAAGTCCAAGTCCAAGTCCAAGTCCAAGTCCAAGTCCAAGTCCAAGTCCAAGTCCAAGTCCAAGTCCAAGTCCAAGTCCAAGTCCAAGTCCAAGTCCAAGTCCAAGTCCAAGTCCAAGTCCAAGTCCAAGTCCAAGTCCAAGTCCAAGTCCAAGTCCAAGTCCAAGTCCAAGTCCAAGTCCAAGTCCAAGTCCAAGTCCAAGTCCAAGTCCAAGTCCAAGTCCAAGTCCAAGTCCAAGTCCAAGTCCAAGTCCAAGTCCAAGTCCAAGTCCAAGTCCAAGTCCAAGTCCAAGTCCAAGTCCAAGTCCAAGTCCAAGTCCAAGTCCAAGTCCAAGTCCAAGTCCAAGTCCAAGTCCAAGTCCAAGTCCAAGTCCAAGTCCAAGTCCAAGTCCAAGTCCAAGTCCAAGTCCAAGTCCAAGTCCAAGTCCAAGTCCAAGTCCAAGTCCAAGTCCAAGTCCAAGTCCAAGTCCAAGTCCAAGTCCAAGTCCAAGTCCAAGTCCAGTGCAAGTGCAAGTGCAAGTGCAGTACAAGTGTAAATGCAACTGTAAATGCAAATGCAACTGCAAATGCAAATACAAGTGCAAGTGCAAGTACAAGTGAAAGTGGAAGTACAAGCCCAAATGCAATTGTAAGTGCAAGTGCAGGTAAAAATGCATGTGTAAGTACGTGCGAGTGCAAGTACAAATACAAGTGCAAATGCAAATGCAAGTGCAAATGCAAGTGCCAATGCAAATGCAAATGCAAATGCAAATGTAAATGCAAATGCAAAAGTAAAAGTAAATGCAAATGCAAATACAAGTGCAAGTACAAGTGAAAGTGAAAGTGCAAGTGCAAATGCAAGTGAAAGTGCAAGTGCAAGTGCAATTGCAAGTGCAAGTGCAAAAAAGTGCAAGTGCAAGAGCAAATTCAAATGTAATTGGAAGTGCAAATGCAAATGCAAGTGCAAATGCAAATGCAAGTGCAAATGCAACTGTAATTGCAAATGAAAGTGCAATTACAAATGCACATGCAAGTACAGTACAACTTCGATAATCCAGACACATATAGTTTTAGGGTCGTTCGGATTATCGAGGTAGTCCGAACTATAGAAGTAAACATTTTTGAAACAATATTGATGAAATAAAACAAAGTTATCAATTAGTTTAACACATGTTGCTTAAAAAACTTCGCTGATGTAACGACAAGAGTTATAAATTCGTGCGGATTATAGAGGTAAAAATTTGGAACTGTCCGAATTATGGCATCGTCCGAATTATTGGAGTGTCCGAATTGGAGCATGTCCGTACTGTAGAAGTTGTACTGTAAACATGAATGTTCAATTGCAAGAGTAAGTGCAACTAAAAATGCAAGTGCAAGTGCAACTACAAGTATTTGTATTTGCAAGTACAAGGGCAAGTGAAAGTGCAAGTGCAAGTGCAAATTAAAAATAAAATTGATATGCAAGTGCAAGTGCAAGTGCAAGTGCAAGAGCAAGAGCAAATGCAAGTGCAAGTGCAAATTGAAATGAAAATGCAAGTGTTATTGCAAGTACAAGTGCAATTGCAAATGCATGTGCAAATGCAAGTGCAAATGCAAATGCAAGTGCAAATGCAAATACAAGTGCAATTGCAAATGCAAGCGCAAATGCAAATGCAAGTGCAAATGCAAATACAAGTGCAAGTGTAAGTGCAAATGCAAGTGCAAATGCAAATGCAAGTGCAAATGCAAATACAAGTGCAATTGCAAATGCAAGCGCAAATGCAAATGCAAATACAACTGCAATTGCAAAAGCAAGTGCAAGTGTAAGTGCAAATGCAAATGCAAGTACAAATGCAAATGCAAGTGCAAATGCAAATGCAAGCGCAAAAGTAAGTGCAAATGCAAGTTCAAATAAAAGTGCAATTGCAAATGCAAGTGCAAGTGTAAGTGCAAATGCAAGTGCAAGTGCAAATGCAAGTGCAAGTGTAAGTGCAAATGCAAGTGCAAGTGCAAATGCAAATGCAAATGCAAATGCAAATGCAAGCGCAAATGCAAATGCAAGTGCAAATGCAAGCGCAAATGCAAATGCAAGTGCAAATGCAAATACAAGTGCAAATGCAAGTGCAAATGCAAGTGCAAATGCAAGTGCAAATGCAAAGACAAGTGCAAATGCAAATACAAGTGAAAGTGAAAGTGCAAGTGCAAATGCAAGTGAAAGTGCAAGTGCAAGTGCAAGTGCAAATGCAAATGCAAGTGCAAATGCAAATGCAAGTGCAAGTGCAAATGCAAGTGCAAATGAAGGTTCAAGTACAAGTGCAATTGTAAATGCAAGTGCAAATGGAAGTGCAAATGCAAGCGCAAATGCAAATGCAAGTACAAATGCAAATGCTAGTGCAAATGCAAATACAAGTAATTGCAAATGCAAGTGCAAATGCAAGTGCAAAAACAAGTGCAAATGCAAGTACAAATGCAAGTGCAAGTGTAAAAGCAAGTGCAAATGCAAATACAAGTGCAATTGCAAATGCAAATGCAAGTGTAAGTGCAAATGCAAGTGCAAATGCAAATGCAAGTGCAAATGCAAGTGCAAATGCAAATGCAAGTGCAAATGCAAATGCAAGTGCAAATGCAAATGTAAGTGCAAATGTAAATGCAAGTGCAAATGCAAAGACAAGTGCAAATGCGAATACAAGTGAAAGTGAAAGTGCAAGTGCAAATGCAAGTGGAAGTGCAAGTGCAAGTGCAAGTGCAAATGCAAGTGCAAATGCAAATGCAAGTGCAAATGCAAATACAAGTGCAATTGCAAATGCAAGCGCAAATGCAAATCCAAGTGCAAATGAAAGTGCAAATGCAAATGCAAATGTAAGTGCAAGTATTATTGCAAGTGCAAGTGCAAGTGCGATTACAAGTGCAAGTGCAAGTGCAAGTGCATGTGCAAATACAAATGAAAGTGCAAGTGCAAATGCAAATGCAATTGCAAATGCAAGTGCAAATTAAAGTGCAAATGCAAATGCAGATGCAAATGCAAATGCAAGTGCAAATGCATATGCAAGTATTATTGAAAGTGCAAGTGCAAGTGCGAATACAAGTGCAAATGCAAGTGCAAGTACATGTGCAAATTCAAGTGAAAGTGCAAGTGCAAATGCAAATGCAAGTGCAAGTGTATGAGGAAATACAATTGCAAATGCAAGTGCAAATGCAATTTTCAATGCAGGTGTAAGTGCTAATACAAATGCAAATGCAAATTCAAGTGCAAATGCACATGCAAATGCAAATGCAAATGCAAATACAAGTGCATATTTAAGTGCAAACTCAAGTACAAGAGCAAGTGGAGGTGCAAGTGCAAGTGTAAATGCAAATGCAAATACAAGTGTTATTGCAAGTGCAAGTGCAAGTGCGAATGCAAGTTTAAATGCTAATGCAACTGCAAATGCAAGTGCAAGTGCAAGTGCAAATGCAAGTGCAAGTGCAAGTGCAAGTCAAGCCAAATTAAGTCACGAGTCGAGTTGAATCGAGTCAAATTAAAGCAAGATAAGTTCATCGATAGTGTCTTATCAGTTTTTAATTTCTAAAGCACTTTAGAGGTTGGCTCATTTGTTCCTGTCTTATCGCTTTTTAGAAATGGGTTCTGCTATTTTCAGTGTGTGTGCAAAGTACTTAAGCAGATATAATAAAATAATAAACCATTTATGAATAGTTAAAATATTATCATCATCAGTTTTGTGTGCCATAAGAAAAAAAAACTATGCAACAATGAATATAAATGTATAGAGATTAAATATTTTTTTTGTTTTTTTTTATAACAATATGAACGATCACAACAATTGTAATGGCAGAACGTTGCAACTGTTGCAAACGAAGTTAATTATACAGAACATTCAAACTCATCAGCATCAACGCCCAACCACTGCCCACTAGATATTGAATGCAACGCTTTCAACACTGTTGCAAAATTGATTGCATAATGAAGATTTTTTTTGCAGGGACCTTTGTTTTTGTTGTTGCTGTTTTTTCAATTGTGCAGTTATTGTTGCGCCAAAATGTGCAGCAGTCATTTCATCATTTATTCATTCATTCATTTTGCATCATTCAATATTCACCACTCTTGGTTGCTGCTGTTGGCTGTGGAATGACTGTAGCTCTTTTTGGATTGTTTCGCGCATCGCTGTTGATTGCGGCTGATGATGCTGATGCTGTTGGTTGCTGCACACAGTGAAAATCACTTGCAAATATTTGTTTTTATTGCATTTTTCAGATTCTTCAAACTTTTGTTCTTATTGTGGTTTTGCCATTTTTTTACAATTACCACCATTTTATCACAATTTTAAAGTTTACACATCAATGAGTTTAATTGCAAAATGAGTGGCGGTTATAATTGTTGTTTTTTTTTGTTCTTTAAATGTTGTGATTCTTTTGCTTTGTTTCATATTGATAAATAAGCACCTCCTGCCTATTTTTGACCCTATGCTATGATGTTAGTTTGTGTTGGTACGCAGCAAGCTGGTCACCTTTAAACGCTGCTTTATTTATTAAATAATAACTACAACGTATAGCTGTAATTTGCTGTTATACACTTGAATATATTATATTATTGTCATTTATATGTATTTATATATTAATATTTTATTCCTATTATAGCGGCGCGTTACTTTGTTTGCAACCTGATTTTAGGTTTTCTAAATTGAAATTTGATTCAATTGAAATTCAATTAAGATAAAAATCTCTAATTACGAATTGCGCAAAAACCAAACCTTTGATTGTTGTTTGTTAGCTTTGGCTGTGTTTTTTTTTTTATTTTTGTCATTTATTAAATAATCATTATTTCGTTATTGTTGTGCGCACTGCCACTCACGATGGGGACTTAAAGCGGAATTAGCACTCAACATAGTTATAAACTCTGCAAAAATAGTTAAATTGAATTTTAAACATAAACTAATTTCAAGTCACTCTCTTTATGTCTTTAACAAACTAAATTTTTAAATTTTATTTTATAGTACATACTGCTAAAATTTGCATCGATGCATTATTACAAAAAGAGTTCAATCTCTTTAAGTACGTTTTAATATTGTAGTAAGTTATTTACTCTAAAAAAATCTTAAACTACATTTTGCAACTTCTTATTTTTACGGTTAAATTTTCTGAATTCAAGTAACATAACACATATTCTGCCGAAGAATACGAACTGAATATAAAATATAGGGATTTCCATTTAAAAAATCCGGAAAATTTTTTAAACAAAAAATTGTTAAGTTTTAAAGGTGTCAAATAAAATCAAGCTTTAAGTTGATTTTGAAATTTTCTTTTAATTCAAGTTAAATTTTCTTGAAATAAAATTTAGAGGTTAACTCAAAGGTTGCTTTTATTTGACACCCTTAAAGCCGTACAATGTTTGTCCCGCCCCTTTTTAATTTTATACACTGATGATCTCAACAATTTTTAACAAGACGATCATTCAAAGCAATTGTTATAACAGTTTGATGGAAGGTGATGGCATCTTTTTAAGAGTACACCATTTTCTAAGATCAGAGCTTAAGAAAAGTGAAAAATTTTTCTTTAACAAAATTTGTATTTCACTCATTTTTACTTTTGAACTTATTTTCTTTTTGAAAAGGTAATGGAGAAGTAATGGTAATGGTAAGAAGGTAATGGTAATG
Organism: Tetanocera ferruginea; assembly: GCA_958299015.1. Lineage (NCBI taxonomy): Eukaryota > Metazoa > Arthropoda > Insecta > Diptera > Sciomyzidae > Tetanocera > Tetanocera ferruginea. Next base: position 114,693,601 of record OY282641.1, on the reverse strand, counting down.
GTACTGGAGAAGTAATAAGCGTTTCTCCAGAAAAGTTTCAAAAAAACTTATCAAAAAACTTTAACTTATCAAACAATTGAAAACTACATTTGAATGTGAAACATGTAATACAATTTTCAAACAAAACAAACTTAACTATTTGGTGAAGATGAAGAATGTAAATATAAGTAAACACAGTTCGTTCAAAATAATATAAAATACAAACTCAACAATTATTTTGTAGTTTCCAAAATCACTATCTCCAAAACAGGTTAAAAAGATTGTTGGCATCTCTTGTGGAAACCCCAATCCTTTGGACTAACACTCATACAGAAACTTCTTTGGCCTTATTTTAGCAACCGTCACACCATAATCCTTTGGTATCCTAATTCAAGAGAATGGTGTCCCGACAAAAACAAAGAAAGAGACTAGAACCCTGACCCACTAAGGGTTGATTTATGTAAAGTAAGTAACACTTACTTAGAATTGAAAAGTAGCACCATGTTTTTATACCCTAAACCTGAAAGGTCAGGGTATATTAACTTTATATTTACTAACATAGAAATATGCGACTTCGGTATAGAAACGTATATTTATTCTTAATCAGCGTCACCTCGCTAGTCGAGCTATCCATGTCCGTCCGTCCGTACGTCCGTCTGTGTGTTGTCCGTAAACACAGGATAAAAAGAAGGAGTTGAGATAATTGCATGAGGCTCGTTACACATAGTCACATAGACCCAAGATTCGGCACTACTGAATATTTTTGGAATCCACCTAGGGACACGCCTACCTCCCAAACAATACCTCATTACCAATCTACAATAATAAAATTTGGTACGCTTGTGTTTTATATCAACACCAAGATGTCTTCGAAAAATGGGTGTCATCCGCTGACGGACACGCCCACCTCTCATACAACGCAATAATTTAAAACTCAATAAATAAGCCTATGTTTTACATACAGAGATAAAATTTGGCACGTATGTTTTTTATACCAAAAAATAGATGGGTTTGCAAAATGGACATCATCCGCTCACGGACACGCCTACCTCCTACACAACGCATAAATTGAAAACTGCATAAAAAAGCTCATAATTGACCTACAACAATAAAATTTGATGTGTATGCGTTTTGTATCAACACAAAGATGTTTTCGAAAAATGGGTGTCATCCGCTCATGGAAACGCCCACCTCCCATACAACCCAAAAATTAAAAACGCAATAAATAAGCATCTGTTCAACCTATAGAGATAAGATTTGGCACGTATGTTTTTTATGACAAAACAAAGATGGTTTTTAAAAATTGACATCATCCGCCTACGGACACGCCTACCTCCCATACAACCCAAAAATTTTAAAACTCAATAAATAACATTATGTTTGTCACAGAAAGATCAAATTTGGTATGTATTTATTTTATACCAAAACTAAAAAATTGGGAGTAATCCGTCCATGAAAACGCCCACCTCCCATAGTGAAAACACAATTAAGGCATTTACTGTGAGGTACAGGAATAAAACATGGCTTGTGTAAATTATTTCATCAACATTAAAATGCATATAAATTAAAGGCTTCATCCGCCCACGGACACACCCATTTTCAATAATAAAGGGTGATTTTTTAAGAGCTTGATAACTTTTTTTTTAAAAAAACCGCATAAAATTTGCAAAATCTCATCGGTTCTTTATTTGAAACGTTAGATTGGTCCATGACATTTACTTTTTGAAGATAATTTCATTTAAATGTTGACCGCGGCTGCGTCTTAGGTGGTCCATTCGGAAAGTCCAATTTTGGGCAACTTTTTCGAGCATTTCGGCCGGAATAGCCCGAATTTCTTCGGAAATGTTGTCTTCCAAAGCTGGAATAGTTGCTGGCTTATTTCTGTAGACTTTAGACTTGACGTAGCCCCACAAAAAATAGTCTAAAGGCGTCAAATCGCATGATCTTGGTGGCCAACTTACCGGTCCATTTCTTGAGATTAATTGTTCTCCGAAGTTTTCCCTCAAAATGGCCATAGAATCGCGAGCTGTGTATTATTTCTTTTTTTTTGGAAAAGTAGGTTTAGGGTATTTCATAGTCGGCCTAGAGCGACTTTAGACTTCTTTACTTGTTTTTTAATTTAATTTTTACGCTCCGAAATAAATTTTTATTTTTGAGTTTAACTTTTTCGCTCTGAAATAAAAGTTATTTTGTGAGTAATTTTGTTTCAATCAGAACATAAAACTTATATGCTAGTTTAATTTTTTTTCGTTCAAATAAAACATTAGGGGTATTCACGATGTCGTGTATTTGCCCTTGTATTGTGTATTTTTGATAAACTTGATATTTGAAGTAAAATTACAAAAACAAAATGTACAGTGTTCAAAATACAACCCTGTAGCAAAAATACAATGGCGAAACCCTATTGTATTCTTTATAAATATCGTTGTATATATGATCAACTGACCACAAAAACTTTTTGACTCAGCGTGGATGAAGGTACTGGCTGAGTTGTGTGTTTATTTAATAAAAGTTAATTTAATTCATGGTGACCGTGGCATGCAGGCTTAGCATGCTCGGAGCCCGGGTTCGATCCCCAGCCGTGGCGAAAAGTTTTAATCAATAAAAAATTTTTCTGATCGGTCACCACCTCTCTGCAGACAATGGCAAACCTCAGAGAGTAAACAATGCCATGTAAAGCTTCTTGAGAACATGAACTTTAGCCGTTCGGAGTCGGCATAAAACATGTAGGTCCAGTTCTCGGTCAATTGTGTGCTAACATTTAATAAAACACACAACACAATTGATAATAAGAAGCTCGGTCAAAGTCCTTCCAAGGGCTAAAATGGCCAATTTGTTTTTGTTTGTTTTTTTAATTTAATTCAGTGCTTCGTTTCAATTCTTTTATTTTCTCGTACTGCTAATAGATGAACTACCCAGACTTTAGTGAAGGTTTGTTCACAATGCGTTGTAAATATTGTAAATTTTGTAAGAATTTATCAAAAATACACCACATCGTGAATACCCCTATTTATTTTTGATTTTTATTTTTTACTCAAAAAGAAGACTCCTGTAATTTTTGAATCAGCTGGTAAAATATGGAATGACATTATTTTGACAAAATTTAATTTATTTCCTTTAAGTAAGCGTAGTTTTGTTGATAAAAAAGCATAAAACAAAATAGCTTTTATTGGTAAGTTAAAACATAACATTGAAAAAAATTATGTAGTCCTATTTTCAGAGTAACAAATATAATTCAAAAACTAACATTAGATCGAAAATATATTGAAAAGAAATTTTGCAAAATTTTTGAACTTCCAAAGTCATATTTAACTTTTAAGCCCTGTAACTACGATTTACCTCTCTTGAACTTGCCCAAAAAGTGTTTTATTTGGCCTTGAAACGAAAAAGTTAAATTTGTTCCAAATTTAAGTGCCAGTAATTGTTAAGCTTTTTCTTACGGTTCATGATTTCTAAAGGTCAGACAAAAAATGCATAACCCAAATAAAAATGAATATATTTTAGGACATTTCGGACGTACAGATCTTATATAGAGGGCAAAGCGCCCGTTGTAAATGAACGTTCTGTGCCTGTAATTGTCGCTATACTGCCAAAATGTCCTGCCGGCGCCCGTAGCACAGCCACTTTTTATTATTTTTCTTAAATTTTTACTTATTTTGAGTTGAACAAAGTAAATGTTTTCTGGAGGGTTCAAGAAAATGTGTTTTTTTTTTTAAGTGGACTTTTGTTTGGAGAACATTGCAAACTTTGTTTTTATCACGAAACAAACAGAAAATACAGAATTTCACGAATACAAAAATAAAGCATGCATAAATAATACAAAATATTAGTAAGCAGATGATATATCAACCAGTTTCTTTGAATTTTTTTAATTATATCAAGAAATTTAATCATTTTTTGTTTTTGTTTTTTTACAGGTAAGCTTGATGTCTGGCTTGATGCTTGATGAAATAAATCTTTAAATAATATAAGCCGACTTTTACATTGGTATGTGCTCTTTTTCTTAAAAATATAGTTATCAATGTCAACAAATGATTCTGTTCTTATGTAATATTTAAGAAAAAAATATATTTTTGTTGAAATGAAATGAAAAAAAGAAAAAATAATTCTAAATAATAGAGTTACTAAAAAATGGTACACTCTTGAATACTTTCTGAAAAATTATTAATTATTAAATAAAAAAATAACAAAACGTTTTAACGAAAAAAGAAAAAAACAACACGATTTCAAAATCACTTCACATAAAAAACAATAAATTTAAATTAATTTTAACATTAATGAGCCAAATTTTAAAATTTATTTATTTTTATTATTCAATTAATTTTTTTATTATTTGTATTTTTTTTTTTTTATTTTTCTGATTATCATAATGTCCCATGCCTTATTCAATAGATAAGATTGTCAATAGATTGTCAAAAGAAGGCTATCAATATAGTAACTCCACTCTGAATTTCAACACTAACACCATGACACGAGATTTTTATATATAAGATGAATTTCTACTAATCCATTGAAATAATTCTACCTAGCCCTGTGCCAAATTTCAGCACACAAGTATCAATATTAACCAATATCCAATACTTTTGTAAGAGTGCCACGCCCTACGCAAAATACCGCTCACTTTCTGCGTAGCACATAGCACACTTTTTTAAGATTGAAACATCTGAGTACGTGATCTATACCTGTTGATCAAAAATAACGGATTAAGATTCAAGTTATTTTGGTGTTATCGATGTCCATTAAAAAAAATTAAAAAAAAAGAAAAATAAACTTGAGAATCCCTTCCTCATCTTATTTTTGGTCAAAAACAATTCCTACCAGGTTCAGGTCCAGTAGGACTTCAGTACCAAAAAATTTGCAATTTTTAGCAAACCGCATTTTGTGATGTTTTAAAAAGAATTTTTATTGACCACAAAACCTCGGTAGATAAATATTTTTAAAAAAAATTGAATATTGTAAGATCTCAACATATGCACAATAAATACTCAATGTTAAAGGCATATTTTTTTTTCTTTTCTCAAAAACAATTTCATATCTTTTAAGCCCCCGATCCCCTTAAGGTGGGACATAACATTCGCGGCAGAGAAAACAGATCTTTTTTAACAATTCATAACTCAGTCAAAAACAAACATTTTTCCAATTTTTTTTTTTTATTATTGTAGAGACTTGAACAAATTACAAGAAAAAAGATTCAGAAAATATATATTTTTCACTCCAACATGGTTTTATAGACCTCCAAACTGGCGGCAGAGCAAAAAAGGGGGCCTCGTGGTTGCAGCGCTGGGAGTAGCAAAAATTGTCCGATCTGGAAAAAAATGACTTTTTTAAATCCTAACAAAATTTGTTATCGTATGACAGGAGGTTTTTTTTAAATTTTTTCAATTTTTGGTGATGTTTGATGATGAAAGTGTGTTTTTTCGAAATAAATATTAGGTCTGTTCGCGTACTTTTCTAGGAAAACAATGAAAAACGTCAGAAATAATTAAATTGAGAGAGAATTAACTCCAACAATAATAAGTAAACGAACGATTTTCTGGTAAAAATCTGAAAAATGTCAAATCTGCCTAATTCGCAACTGCTGTGCTGCTCCTCACACTTATCGTTTGACAGTTTTCATTTTTTTACCTCATGAAATTCTACTAGTAAAAACCATGATTCAATGAAAAACAGGTTATTCGTATTTTTGACGTCTTCTCTATTTGGTATGTTTATTTTAAAATGAGAACATGAGAGCAATGTCATTGGGTCGAAAAATGCATAAGGTTGCCTAAATATCATACTATTTGATACTTAATTGACTACAATTAGTTTTTATTGCTACTCTTAATGCTCCGTTTTTTTAAGCATTAATATATTCGAGGGGACTAAAATTAATTGCAATTGTTTAAAAAAATGTTAAAAAAACTTAACTTATGCATAATATTAATCATAAAAACTATATAAAAAAGTTAAACTAGCGAATTCTCTAAATATCATTTTTATAAAGGGTGATTTTTTAAGAGCATTCGGATTTGATTTAAAAAAAACAAACACATAAAATCTAGATAAATGTATGAAATCTTTATTTGAGTCACTATAACGATCTATATAATTCAATGTTTAAAGATTATTTCATGTAAGTATTGACGCCACCTACGCCTTAAATGGTTCATACGCTAGTTCCAATTTTGGCATACTCTCTCCAACATATCGGCCGGTATCTCTAGAATGAATTCTTCAATGTCGGCTTCCAGTGCGTCAATCGTTGCGGGCTTGTCCCTATAGTCATGTGCCTTAACATGGCCTCTCAAAAAATAATCTAAAGGCGTTAACTCGCATGATCTAGGCGGCCAATTGACCGGTCGCGAACGTAAAATAAACTGTTCACCGAACTTGCCTCTCCTTGTTTCGCGTGCTGTGTGACATGTGGCACCGTCTGGTTGAAACCACATGTCAGGCAAGCCCAGCTTTTCCATTTTGGGCAAACAAATTTGTAATCATCGCACGGTAGCATTCGCCATTCTCAGTAACATTCCTGCCTTCGTCGTCTTTGAAAAAGTACGGTCCAATGATGCCACCGGCCCATGATCCACACCAAACAGTGCATTTTTCGGGATGCATTGACAGTTCTTGTAATGCTTCTAACTGCTCTTCACACCACATACGACAATTCTGCTTGTTGACGTATACATTCAACCAGAAATGAGCTTCGTCGCTGAACACAAATTTTCCGGAAAAAAAGTGGATTTTTGGAAAGAAAAGCTCGACGGCTTATAAATTTTTTGTTTCATAAATTCACTGAAAAAGGAAAAAACGAACGTGAATATCGCATTTCAATCAATTCTGAATGAATTTATTGGCACTTTGTTTAAAACAGCATCACACAAAATTAATGTTTATTTAAAATTTGCACACGAACTTTGAAATTTAGATTAATTTGAAGCATACACTTGATACAACACCTACATAGATTTTTTTTTCCTTGTTAACTTGAGAAGAAATCATTCAACTATTTTTTACACATGAAAACTACACAATGAAACACTGAAAAGTACGTTTTTTTTTCCAGCATTACAAAACACTGTTGGCAGATTGACAAAATTTCTTTGTTTACAAAAAATAAGCATACATCAAAAAATACGAATAACCTTATAATTATTCAATCATGGTAAAAACTTTAAAAAACTTGAACGCAGAGAAAATAGAATTTCCCCTCTTTTACACAATCCTCTCAGTAAACGAACGCTTTTCAGGCACTTTGAAGTAAACAATTTTGAAATATTTCGTTTGCAATCGACTACGTGAACAGACCTATTGACTTTAATAATATTGAAAAAAATATTGAATAATATAAATATTGAAAGAAAATTTAAAATACAAACTTCGTGTCATAGATAGCGAATCAAGTTTAAAAAAATGAAAAAAGAAAAAAATTTCGTCAAAAAATTAACCCGCTAGTGCCGGGTACCAAGTTTTATTCCTGTACCTCACAGTTAATGCCTTTATTGTGCTTTCGCTAAGGGAGGTGGGCGTGTTCATAGACGGATTACTCCCAATTTTTGAACACACCTTAGTTTTGGTATAAAATAAATACATACCAAATTTAATTTCTCTATGACAAACATAACCTTATTTATTGAGTTTTAATCTTTTTGGGTTGTATGGGAAGTAGGCGTGTCCGTAGGCGGATGACGTCCACTTTTCAAAACCATCTTTTTCTTGTTATAAAAAACATACGTGCCAAATTTTAGCTCTGTACACTCAGAAAAAAGCTTATCGGAATATGATAAAAAAAGCATCATATTTAGAGAAAAATGGTATAGACTTTGCTCCAGAGAATGCTATTCTCTAATTTCGATACTAAAACTTCTCTAAAAATGGTAAAAAGTTTCCATGAAAAAGAAAAATATATCGTTTTTTGAGAAAAAGCTTTTTATTTTTGAGAAAATATTTGTTTTTATTGAAGAAAATACTTCTCTTAGTGAATTTTTTATCAAAATATAAGAAAAGTTTTTCATTTTCAATAAATTTTTCTCTATAAATGAGAAACTTTTGTGCGAGAAAAATACTTATCATTATTAGAGACATTGAAATATTTCCATTTCCTAGAAGTAAAGAAATATTTCTTCGAAAATGTGAAAATTTATTCTAATTTAAGAAACTTTTATTTGAAAAAGAGAAAATTTCTATATCGAAAATAGAGAAATTTTTCACCGGAGCAAGGTATGTGTTTTTTTCTCAGTGTAGGTTAAACAGAGGCTTATTTATTGAGTTTTCAATTTTTGGGTTGTATGGGAGGTAAGCGTGTCCGTGGGCAGATGATGTACATTTTTCAATCAAGTCTTTATTTTGTTATAAAAAATATATGTGTCAAATTTTAGCTCTGTAGATTAAACAGAGGCTTATTTATTGCGTTTTCAATTTTTGGGTTGTATGGGAGGTGGGCGTGTTCTTGGGAGATGATATCCATTTTTCGAAGATATATTTGTGTTTGTATAAAAAACATACACACCAAATTTTATTGTTGTAGGCTTATTATGCGCTGAGTTATGCAGTTTTCAATTTTCGCGATGTATGGGAGGTAGGCGTGTCCGTGGGCGGATTCTAAAAATATTAGTGCAATAGTGCAAATGCTTGAGTTCATGTGACCATGTGTACCGAGTTTCATTCAATTATCTCAACTCCTTCTTCTTAACCTGTGGTTACGGACAACACACAGACGGACGGACAGACGGACGGACCGACGGACGGAATGACGGACATGGATAGCTCGACTCACGAGGTGACGCTGATCAAGAATATATATACTTTTCTATACCGGACTCGCTTCGTTCTATGCGTTACAAACGTTTGCACAAAGTTAATATACCCTCACCTTTCAGGTTTATGGTATAAAAATACGCTCTCACTAATCCGGCTGTAACTTTTGAATCCGTAGGAATTTTATGATGAAATTTTTTTTAGAATTTTAAGAATATTTACTAAAATACAAAATTATACAAAAAAGTCAATTTAAAACGGCCAATGTCATGTCCCCCGTTTATGAATGTCTATAAGAAGTGTTTTTTAATATTATATTAAATGTTTGCAAGTTGTTACCAGCAGGCAACTCTAATAGCGCACGTTTTACATTATAACGGTATTTTATAATGATGCAACAAATCACAAGATGCACTCACGTATATATTGGCTTTTGTTAGTGTTTTTGAGAGTAGCATATGAGCAGATTTAGCGTAAACTTAGACAAATCGTTGTTGCTGTCTTGATTTTAATGTTTTTTTTTTTTGCGACCGCCAGCGAGCACGAGCTCATTATCTGCCACAAAAGTTGGTTCAACATTCAGGCGCCCAGAGCCACCCACGTTTATGGCATATGTAAGCGAGAGAGTGAGCATAGTAAAACACACCCACACACACACACCCAAATAAACATACGCTCTGTTATTGCTGCAAAAACTTTAAAGTAATGAAGTTCTTTTTCCGGCGTTTTCTTGAGCTGCATGAAACATTATCAGCTCATTGCAAGCATTTTGTATCCTTGAGTGAAGAAAATCTAAAATCACGTTGCATTTTTACACATAAGCAGACACACACACACACACACACACACACTCGTACACATTTGTGCGATAAATACGATACATGCACATGCAGCCATGCGAATGCACACACATTTGTTACTTTATCATGTGTTGTGAATGTGTTTTTTTGCGCGCCAAAAATTGAAACATGTTCCTAGTGGGTGGTTAAGTGGGCGCAACATGGCTCAGAATGATTGGCTTGTGGTTGGCCTTCAGCAAGTGTTTCTCAAGTGAGACGTCTTTATTGCGCTGCTAGTGTGAGTGTATGATAGTTTGAGCGAGTAAGTGTGTGTGTTTGTGTGAGTATGTGTTTAAATGCAATATTCAAGTCATTGCAATGTTTTGTTATCGTGCAAAAATTTTGTTTCCTTTTCTTTGCCAGCTTCCTAGCATGACCCTCCCCCCCCCACCCCCCAGCGCTCTCTTGTTGTCTTACCCCCCGCTTTAATCTCTTATCTGGATTCACATTAAAATGTATCCTTTTGCTTGCAACACATACACGCATACACACACACACATGCATGCAACTATAGAGCTTTTTACAACACACACACATACATACATGCAATATATATATATAAAAATAATAATGATGATGTATGAGTATGTGTGGGAAATTTTTACAAAGGATTTTATCTTAAGTTTTACATTTCATAAAATTTTTGGTAATAAATGCGTCGAGATAAACTGCAAGGACATTAAATGGCACTTTTTTTTTCTAAATAATGCTCGAAATATGCAAATTTTTTTAAGAGAAAAAATATTACATTAAATAAAGTGTATGTTTAAGCTATTCAAGTTTATCAGACATCAATTTTAAGTTTTGAGAATTTTGTTTTAAAAATTTTTTGAACCAACTTAAAGATGAAAACATTTTCATAAAAAAATGGGTTTTTAGAAAGTTTTCTTCAACGCCGCCTTGTAACAAAAATTCATAATTAATCTTAACTGCTTTTAAGTACACCCAACTTTAAAGCCGTCCGCCCCCAGCTGCAGCGATTATCGTGACCAACTCATCTTCATCATCAGCTGCCAAACAACTCTCTGTGTATGTGTGTGTGTATTTGAAAGAGTTCTTTTAAATGAATGGCAATGCGATAACAAATGCTGATAAATAGTTTTAGTTTTTAGTTTTATGAATACGACGACGACGATGACGACGACGACGCATTGCAATGCAATGAAATGAAATGGATTTTTAATAAATCATCATTATAATGAAATGAATTTTCATGCTATGCCCCCTTTGAGCACCGATGTATAGATATGTATAGAAATACATATATATAGTATCAGTGTGCGTGTTGTTTGTTGTTGTTGTTGCCACACTGATAAATCGCATTGCATTATTAAGCTAAGCGATAAGCTCGGACCAAAGACGGTTCGGTTTGGTTCGGTTTCGCTCAACTTGTTTGCAACTAAATAAATTAAATTTTAACGTTTTTAAGCTCTCTACAGCACCAACAGACATTTCAACCTACTCTGCGATCCGGTGCGTTTTGTGGCGCAACGCAGTTAATGACCGTGTTTAAGGTTGGTCAACAACATATTTGAAATTTTTTAATTTTTATTATGTTTGTAGCGGCTTTTGTTGATACTCATGTTAATGTTTGGTGGATTTGAATGTCATGTCTTTGTGGTGGTCAACTAGTCGCTTATTCTTTGATTTACCGACTGCTGACGTTATCGTTGCAATCATATCGATTGTCTAAGACTTTTGTTGCCGGCTGCAGAATAATTTTTCAGTACCGCATAAAAAAAGAGAGAGGAGGGTGCATTAGCGCAACCAACGGGGGGTTTGGGGTTTAAACCCCGCCCCCCAAATTATTGTAGTACCAAGCAAAATAGGATTCAATCAAAGTGAGTCACATCAAAAATAATCACACATCTTATCAAATGAGTGAAAAACCTCAAATGTTATTTAAATTATATTCTCGTTGATTCTTTATGTCTGGTTGTTATTTAATTTTTGTTAAGTTATGATTCTCTCCACTTATGTAAATGACAATACTTCGATTTGAGTTGTTTTTTGAACTTTTAGCATGGAACCTACTAAGGCGGCTGAGATATTTGTTAAAAACTTAATTCAAAAGTAAGACAAAATAATAAAGCCTGAATTTGAGGACAATCGGTTGATTCCCTTGCCACCTAGTGTTATTACAGAAATTCCCTCTAAAATTGTCATTGTTCGTCCTTTTTTCAAACGTCATTTGATTCAGTAAAAAAATAATTCAGATTGGCTTCCGAAACTGTTGAAAAAATTCACAATTCATCCTTTTATATCATACTTTTCCGAATCTCTTTCACAAAACTTTCTCTAAATTGCCAAATGTTATCCGATTTTAGGGAATAAGGGCTTATTAAAAAAATAATGTTGGTTTGATTTTTCTTCCGTTCATCCCTTTATGTTCAGTGATAAATTAAAGTTATATCAATAAGCATGAATAAGCAAATGCAGACTTCTATCGAAATAATATCTTTTTTAACGATAGGTCTTCACGACACATGTCCAAAAAGTGGGTTTTCATGAAATAGATTTTGAAAATACAACGGAAATTATGAATTAGTAAATATTTTGCACCAGTTTCGGAAGCCAATCGGAGTTATTTTTGTACCCTATCATGTGACTTCACTGGATACTTGAATGATTGATTCCCTCAAAGAATTTGTGTTAAAAAATTATGATATAAAATACCGAAATTTCATCAGGAAATTTCATCAGTTATTTAAGTGGTGATGAAAACAAAAAAAAAAAAAACAAATTGGCCATTTCAGCCCTTGAAAGGACTTTAACCGAGCTTCTTATGAGCAATTGTGTTGTTTGTGTTATTAAATGTTTGCACACAATTTACCGAGAACTCGACCTACATGTTTTATGCTGACTCCGAACGGCTAAAGTTCATGTTCTCAAGAAGCTTTACATGGCATTATTTACTCTCTGAGGTTTGCCATTGTCTGCAGAGAGGTGGTGACCGACCAGAAAAATTTTTTAATTGAAAAAAACTTTTCGCCGCGGCTGTGGATCGAACCCGGGCTCCAAGCGTGCTAAGCCACACATTTAACCTGCATGCCTCGATCACCAGTGGTGGTGGACTCAACTCAAAATATAAGAAACAAGTCGTTAAATTGCAGTACGACGGGCGCTTGCAAAACATTTTGAACGTACAGATGTTGAAATAGCATAAAAACGATTTTTTTTTTCTAGTCCGGCATGAGTTGAAAAATTAAATTTTTATTCGGGGAGAGATCAAATTTTTACAACGGACATCAATCTGTTATTTCCTATTGACCGAAATATTTCAGTTGATATAAAGAGTGATTTATTAAGAGTTTGGTTTTTAAAAATAGAAAAAAACAAACAGAAAATATGCATAGCGAGTCAAATATTTATTTGGAGCGATACATCAATGCCTACCATTTACTTTTTAAAGATAATTTCTTGTATCCGTCCAGCATGTTAGTTACGTTCACCGCTGCGGTCCATTCGTAATGTAATTTTGGCATACTTTTTTCAGCATTTCGGCAGATATCTCAAAAATGGCATCTGTAATGTTGTCTTCCACGGCTGCAATTGTGGCAGCATAAAGCGGAAAAAATGGCAAAAAAAATGGCGAAAAAAAACAAAAAGAAAATTATTTTTCAATAGTCAAGGGTCAATTAAGAGTCGATTCGACCACAAACGGAACCAACTCCACTCTATCTAATGGTCATTTCAAGGTCATATTATGAAAAAGCCGTGACATAAAAATCGCCTTTTTAGAATAACAAACGCTTGCTCTGGGACATTGATGTATATTTACCTACATTAGAGCAGCCATCTGTGCCTTTTTCAGATTGTTTTATGAAAGGTTTTTTTTACCAATTTCAATTCTGAATATACTTAAGAGGCTGTTAGCTGCAAAACTAAAATTCAATTTTACCAGAAATATAAAACACGTCTTGTCTGTGATGCTGCCAATTTAAGAAAAAAGAACAATATATTATTTCATTTGTATCATACATTACATACATTACATACATTACATACATTACATACATTACATACATTACATACATTACATACATTACATACATTACATACATTACATACATTACATACATTACATACATTACATACATTACATACATTACATACATTACATACATTACATACATTACATACATTACATACATTACATACATTACATACATTACATACATTACATACATTACATACATTACATACATTACATACATTACATACATTACATACATTACATACATTACATACATTACATACATTACATACATTACATACATTACATACATTACATACATTACATACATTACATACATTACATACATTACATACATTACATACATTACATACATTACATACATTACATACATTACATACATTACATACATTACATACATTACATACATTACATACATTACATACATTACATACATTACATACATTACATACATTACATACATTACATACATTACATACATTACATACATTACATACATTACATACATTACATACATTACATACATTACATACATTATATACATTACATACATTACATACATTACATACATTACATACATTACATACATTACATACATTACATACATTACATACATTACATACATTACATACATTACATACATTACATACATTACATACATTACATACATTACATTCATTACATACATTACATACATTACATACATTACATACATTACATACATTACATACATTACATATATTACATACATTACATACATTACATACATTACATACATTACATACATTACATACATTACATACATTACATACATTACATACATTACATACATTACATACATTACATACATTACATACATTACATACATTACATACATTACATACATTACATACATTACATACATTACATACATTACATACATTACATACATTACATACATTACATACATTACATACATTACATACATTACATACATTACATACATTACATACATTACATACATTACATACATTACATACATTACATACATTACATACATTACATACATTACATACATTACATACATTACATACATTACATACATTACATACATTACATACATTACATACATTACATACATTACATACATTACATACATTACATACATTACATACATTACATACATTACATACATTACATACATTACATACATTACATACATTACATACATTACATACATTACATACATTACATACATTACATACATTACATACATTACATACATTACATACATTACATACATTACATACATTACATACATTACATACATTACATACATTACATACATTACATACATTACATACATTACATACATTACATACATTACATACATTACATACATTACATACATTACATACATTACATACATTACATACATTACATACATTACATACATTACATACATTACATACATTACATACATTACATACATTACATACATTACATACATTACATACATTACATACATTACATACATTACATACATTACATACATTACATACATTACATACATTACATACATTACATACATTACATACATTACATACATTACATACATTACATACATTACATACATTACATACATTACATACATTACATACATTACATACATTACATACATTACATACATTACATACATTACATACATTACATACATTACATACATTACATACATTACATACATTACATACATTACATACATTACATACATTACATACATTACATACATTACATACATTACATACATTACATACATTACATACATTACATACATTACATACATTACATACATTACATACATTACATACATTACATACATTACATACATTACATACATTACATACATTACATACATTACATACATTACATACATTACATACATTACATACATTACATACATTACATACATTACATTCATTACATACATTACATACCTACATGTACAAGTAAATAAATATTTTTAATTAAACACATTAAAAACATTAAAAAATAAGTTATATAATTCTCATGTTTTTGACTTTAGAATTAAGATGTTGCAAGTACAAGTAAAGACCGTGATCCAACACTGATTTTATACGCTCCCCGCGCATTTTCCGTTATGTTGAGGCATAAAAATAAGAGCTGCAAAAAAGGATGTCAATAGTTGAAAAAGCTCAGGCATCACGGGCTTTATGCTGAAATCGCAATACTGCGTTAGGTCGGTCGTGCGCCGATCGTACTTTATATCGACGTGGCATAAACTTTACGAGATGAACTGATAGAACGCACGACCTATTACTTTACAAAACTCAATGTTGCGCTGACAGATTGTGCGTCTGTAATTTTGGCGATGCCAATAAAAGCAGCTATACAAAAATGCCCACAAAAGTTCTTTTTCCTCCAATTCTAAATCTCGCAATTTCTATATAAATTTCTAAGATATCGAATAATACAAATAGATTAACTTTATCAAAATCTTAATTTGATTACTTTAATAGCATGAGTTATTAAAAAACATTATATAAAACATAAATTCCAGTGATAATAAAAGAAATCCCACGAAAATTATCTTTGCGAGTGAAACCATAAAACACCTACATTTTAAGCGCTTTCAATGAAAATGCAACTCTGCTCTATGAAGAAATGTCAAACGCACGACCGAGTAGAACATTTTTCTCGTTAGATCGTACTTTGGTCGTATTTTATCTCTTCTTCTTGTTTTACGATATAAAGCACGACCAACGCTTGAGGTCGCATTTAGATTTGCACCATAAGAACACGTTGATCTCTACTCGA
Organism: Tetanocera ferruginea; assembly: GCA_958299015.1. NCBI lineage: Eukaryota > Metazoa > Arthropoda > Insecta > Diptera > Sciomyzidae > Tetanocera > Tetanocera ferruginea. Next base: position 114,677,233 of record OY282641.1, on the reverse strand, counting down.
GCTGTCAACGCACGACCGACCTAACGCAGTATTGCGATTTAGCCATTAAGCATAGTACTATGTTCGGCTTCACGTGAATTTTCACTCAAATCTCCATACAAAAAATGACAGCTGTGAAACAAGCGTGAACATTTCACAACTTTTTCGTCAAAGCTGTACTATGCTTCGCTGCGGAAAATCTAGTACTATATTCCGCAACATGCATCTAGCAACATTTTTTTCACGGCAATTTAATTGAACCGACCATTTATTTTGCCGTGAAAAGAGACAGTTGCCATTTCATTTAAGAAAAAGAGCAAACAAAAGAGCAATGTTTCTTATTGAAATTATATTTTTGTACTATTTCTAAAGTTTTGCAATTAATAACTGCAGTTGTTGGAAATTGTAAACACGGGTGCACCTTACCGCGGTGTTGGCGGTCGCAAAACTTTGCAGCTTGGAGACTGCCATAAACTAATGACTTGTTCTGCTCCACAACAAAGGACATGCATACTTGTATAAAGATTTATTTTGCATTTAAAGAACTTAAATGATTTTCTGCTTTTCCTCTAATAAATTGTGGCTGTTTACTTACATCTTGTCGAAATTTGTAAGCTGATCATCAGCTGTTCGTTCGCAACAAAATATCTGTCAAAATTTTCACGCAACAAATAAATGGCTGTTGCCAGTGAAATTTCACGCAATCGAGCATAGTACTAGGCTTTAAGGCCAAAACCCTGCTATAAATAGGTCCTAAGTTCATTACTCTATAGGTCTTAAAGTAACACTTTTCCGCTATTAATAGAAATATATTTTCATATTCATTTTTGACCTTAGAAATCATCTTTCATGGTGCTTTTAGCAGTCAAAGTCAAAATTTTAAGGTAATATTTTGTTAAACATTATTCGTAAATTTTTAGTAGAAGATATTTTTTAACAATATATAACATCGCGAAAAGAATTAAATGAAGTTTGATCCACAGATTGTTGTTTTTAAACATATGGATATTTGGTGCCATGCAGGATTTCAAAGTTATTTTCAAGAAATTTTCCAAAGTAAATCAAAGAAGATTAATTTTTTTCACTGCCAATGGGATGAGTGTGTCAGACTATTGACAAGACATATACATACATAATTATAATTAAATGAAAGGGAGTTTGTTTTATTGTTCAGAAAAAATTTCAATAATTTTGAATGTGTTTTAGTTCATGCTTAAAAAGCATGTTAAATTCAAAGAAAACCGTAATTTTTAAGGTTTCGTAATAAAATTCGGCTATTAAACTTCTTTCCGAAAATAAAGAGTCAAGTTCGAAATGGGGCCAAGTCCGATGAAAACCACGCCAATCTCCCATACAACTCCAATAATTAAAACAACCTCGGTATTTGTGTGTTCTATGTTAATACTGAGGCATGTTAGAGAAATGGGCGCCATCCGCCAACGAGCACGCCCACCTCCCATAAAACCCCAAAATTAAAATCTCTATAAAAAGGATTATCTTTAAGCTACAGGAAAATAAATTGATACGTTTGTATTTTATATCAAAAATAAATCGTGGAAAAAAGTGGGCGTCATTCACCTACGAACACATCCACCTCCCATACAACCCACAATATTGAAAACTCTACAAATAGGCTAATATTTAATCTATAAAACTAAGAGATTCGGTATTTGTGTATTTTATATTGAAACTGAGGTGTGTTAAAAAAATGGGCGTCATCCATCAACTAACACTTAAGTTACAAAACCGAAATTCGGTATTTTATATCGAAATGAGACGTGTTAGAAAAATTGGCGTCAACCACCCATGAACACGCCCACCGACCATGCAATTCCAAAATTGAAAACTTTATAAAGAGGCTTATCTTTAAGCTGCAGGAAAACACTTGATATGCATGTCTTTAAGACGTCATAGAAAATAGGGAAATCTTTGAAAATCTCGTACAACAAGAGCTACAAGATTTTTTACCCTGTGTTTTAATTTCGGCGAAGTCGAAGATATCCTAACTAGTTTTACTTGTTTAAAATTCGGCTATTTCCCATATGCCCAAAAACGTTATAAAATAATTTTGTTCAGCTGGGTTGTTCTAATCGAAACACTGTGCGAGGTCAGTTTGTTTATATTAAAGTTATTTCAAGGTTATCCCAAGGTCAAAATTAAATAAAAACATAGATATAATGTCCAACAAACTGATATATAAATTTTTGGGAGGTTATTCCGAATCTGAGGTCAATTTGCCTACATAAAGCTCATTTCAGGGTCAACCCAAGGTCCCAAAATGAAAAAAAATAACACAGATACGATGTCCAATATCCTGATATATAGGTTTTTTGGTCGCTGATTCTAAATCCGAGGTCAACTTGTCTGTAGTAAGGTTATTCCAAGGTTCTATTATAAATTTGTTTTATAAGCAAGACAAAAATTATCGTCTACCGGTGGAATTGAACCTTGGTCTTGTATGTCATAGATGATTATATTAATATCTAGACACAGACTGTTCTATGATGATAAAAAGGTCTTAAAGGTCTTGTTCATTGGAGCATTGCTCTGCCAATAGGGCTATTTTAAACGAGGATATTGAACGCGATTTGTACGTAAAATTGCATTTTCATACAAAAGCTTATAACATATATAATATTAATAATATAATAATATTCTTATACAAAATTCTAAAACTCCAGATGCAATACACCGGGTAATTAGCTAGTAAAAGTATAAAATGTTTTCTTCGCATACATACATTTATGTACATATGTATTTGCTGAATATTTCTCGTATATTATCCGCATATGACTTCATTTTGTTTTGTCGTTGTTTATAGTTATTATCTCTTTTTTTGTCATTAATTACAGCGTTACTGTCGCACTTTTTACAAACATTATTTTTTTATTTATTTTTTTTTTTTTTTTGTGTTAGCTTATCTGTAATAAATTTACATGCAGGCGTTCGGCGTTTTTCTTATCGCTCATCGCGGTGCCACCCTTTTCCATCGTATACAGAGCCACAGCGGTCTTGTTTTCTGATAAATCTGATCAAAATGACAAATTTTTGGTATTTATTTAGTATGTTAAAATAAACACACTCACTCTCACAATCATACAAATTAAGAATGATTAGTTTGTTATTTAAGTGACAGCATAATTTAGCAGCGGCCAGACATAATGGTGCGTCGTCCCCCTTTAAGTGCCGCCAACAGCAAGTACCTTGCGGTATAGTACTAAGAATAGTGTACTAAGTATACCTTGGAGATTAATTAGGTCTGGTCGAGCGGCGTCATGTTCATTAGTTGCATTTGACATTCGTAATGCTCGCACACTAGACTAATACCGCCCTGCCTGCTGCCCAACTAAATGAACAACTTTGTGTGTGAGCGACATTTAAGCCAAACGTACTAAGTTTTAATAGAAAAACCTTGAAGTAAGCCGAATCGTTATTTAATTTTGCGCAATGTCACATTTTTCATTTGATTGATTATGAGTTAATGATAGAAATCTTGATAAAGTTGAGAAATAGTTTTCGTGACATAAAGTGAGCATAATTAAACTTTGAGCCCAACGCTACGAAAAGAACGATTACTTGATAAAGGCTGTTGCCGAAGCTTAGTTGCAAACAATTGACCTTCATGTGGGTTCTTTCAGCAAATTAGGCTAAGGTTCAAATACTGGTAAATTTTAGGGTTTGCTCTGCACGCACTTGGAACTAAGTAGATTTTAGATGTTGTTGTTTTTCAAACTTAAACTTTTTACAAAGATACAATCTTTTTATATCTTCCACTAACAAAATTTTTGTGCTGAAAAACTAGACTTACTTACTTACGTAAATAGGTAGCCCATGACAACACGTGGTCGAGTTATGAAATAAGTAGTAAAATTTTTTATTTTTAAATTGAGTTATTCAATTGAGCAGTTTACATTCAAATCCAGATAAGTCACAAAAAAAAAAATAATTTTAGTTAGAAATGTCATTGCAAAGCTAATGCTATAATATATCGATCCATAAGATCCTCTTTAATAAAAATGATTAAAATCCCAGAGAAAACTGCATTAAAAAAAACTCCTTTTCAATCAAAAGCAGACATGTCCACTGTAAATTTTCAATCAAATCCAGATAAGTAGAAGCAAGTTTTCATTTGTGTAGTTTTCATTCAAATTTTAAAAACTTTTTATGTCAAAACTTTGGTATGAGTAATAAATTTAACATTTAGCGGATTTGGGTATGCGTTCTGTAAAAAATAAAAAGTTAAAAGCAAAAAACATTTTTTTTACTGAAAAGAACCTTCAGGAGAATCAAAATTGCTTCGGTGGTTATCTTCCGATTTGAAAAAAAAGTATGCAGAAATCATACGAAATCATAAGTATGCATTAATGAGTTCCTCTAAGTTTTGAGACTTCGAACGGCGGAATCTAAATTTTGATTCCTTTCTAACTTTTAAACCCAGACAAGTCCAAATTTGAAATTGAAAATACGTATTTTTTGGGCACTATGAGACTATTTTTTTTTTTTCGCATAATATATCTATTCCTGTGGAGCATAATTTTGTATAATTGGTTTGTTTAAAAAAAATGTCTGTCAAAATGAAGACTTTTTTTGGATTTCCCTACAATTCGATCTGTATGACTTATCTGGTTTTGAATGTATACTCCTCAATTATGTGGCGAATAAGTGTTCAACTTCTCACAAATTAAACGAATATGAAAAATTGTTGCTTTATTCCAAAATAGGAAAAAAAAATTAAGCAAATTACGCAACCATAAAATGACAACTGCGATAGGTTTGTGGATAACGTGGAAGACTTGCATCCAGAGCACGTGGGTTGGGTTCTTGAAATTATTTCTTTTTATTTTGCTTCTTTATAATAAAAATTACTTATGATCTTTTTTCATAATAATCGTTTTGCGTTAGATATGAATCAGGGTTGCCAACTGGTGGAGAATTCCCAGATTTGCGGTGAATTTTAAGCTGATGCGGGAATGCGGAAAATTCAATAATTTATATAATTTTTAATGATTATTTGCGATACACAAACTTGGTACACATGGTAACATGCACCCAAGGATCTGCACTATTGAATATTTTTGGAATCCGCCTACGGACACGCCTACCTTCCATACAACGCAAAAATTGAAAATGCATAACTCAGCTCATAACTAGCCTACAACAACAAAATTTGGTATGTATGTGTGTTTTGTATTAAAACAAAGATGCATTCGAAAAATGGACGTCATCCACTCACGGACACGCCCACCTCCCATACAACCCAAAAATTGAAAACGCAATATATAAGCTTCTGTTTAACCTACAGAGCTAAATTTTGGCACGTTTGTTTTTTATGATAAGAAAAAGATGGTTTTGAAGAATGGACGTCATACGACTACGGACACGCTTACTTCCCGTACAACCCAAAAAGATTAAAACTCAATAATTAAGGTTATGTTTGTCATAGAGAAATTAAATTTGGTATGTATGTATTTCATACCAAAACTAAGGTGTGTTCAAAAATTGGGAGTAATCCGTCCATGAACACGCCCACCTCCCATAATGAAAGCATAATAAAGGCATTAACTGTGAGCTACAGGAATAAAACTTGGTATGTGTAAATTTTCATCAACATTTAAATGGATATAAAATATAGGCTTCATCCACCAACGGACACGCCCATTTTCAATAATATTATTTTTTTGTTTGGAAAAGTAGGTTTAGGGTATTTCATAGTAGGCCTTAGACCGACTTTAGACTTTCTTTACTTGTTTGTTTTGTTGGAGAGTTCGATGGAAAATCGGAAAGTTTTGAGAACTACTGCGGGGAAAATGAAAAAATGAGTTGACAACCCTGATATGAATATATTAAAAAAAAATCATTTCCTAAAGAAATTGCTGAAATGAAGTGTGCAAACAAAGAGAATGAAATATGTGTTTCTCTCACCATGGGGCTCATTAGCAAAACGAGAAGGGATTTCATTTTCGAAATAAATATCCGTGATCTCGGTTTCAACTCGAATTCGTTTGTTTTATTAGGAAAAAATAACAAGGAAAACACAAATAAAAAGTTGTATCTATATAAATAAAGGAAAAAAGTCGTATCTGCGTGTAGATACCGCATCTTCATAAACGTGCATCTAATATGGTATAACATTTTGTTGACGATACTGTTAAAAAGTTAAACTTTTATACACGTTTTCAATTTTTTTAACTTGGTATTGAAATTCTACAATTGGAACGACTCCTTCGGATTTTACAAAGGATTGCGAGGTTACCAAATAGTTTCAATTGGCAACAATTTGTAATAAAAGACCAGAATCGTTCGAATGGATTCAAGCCTTCAATGTATCTGAAAGTCTCGGTTTATTGATCGCTGAGAACTTGTACTTGTATGTTTTGATAATAAATCAGCAGATGTAGAATAGTATTGTCTTGATGGCAACAAGTAGGAATCTTTTTTTGAGCCAAACTACTGAATTTCTCATTATTGATATGCAAATTCACGTTTGTAAGCACATACTTGAATGATTAGAAAAATTTTTTAATATGTTTTTATTTTAATTTTCTTCAAATATAACTAAATCAATAAATAACAATCCTCATTTCTGAGGTTTCTTTATAAATAACTTTTTTCTCCGAATCTATACCATGGTATGCACTATACTGTACACTAGACCGGATCGAAAAAAAAGTTGAATTGCCGGTGTCTGATATAAAAGTTTAGGTCGAGAAAATAAAAAAAAATTTTTTTTCTGTGTATTTCTCGTTAGCAAGAATTTTTTTAACACCTGGTCGAAAAAAACTGTGTGAAATCCCCATAAAAAAGTAAACAGTTGTAAGGATTGTAACATGATCTGAATTTTTTATAATATTTTTTTTGACAACAGGGTTTCCCAAATTATTTTTATACTAAAATTTATTGATGCCATGTAACTAAAAGTTAAATTTCATGTAGTTTTGAACTTTCAACAATTGCAATATTTTCAATAACAAGAAAGTTATGAATTTTTAAAACTTTTAAAATTCCTTATACAATCAATTGATATCTGAAACACCCTGCCATACTAAGAAAAATTATTATAATAAACCGGGTTGCAGAAACAAAGTTTCACGTTTCGGTGTCCGAAATTAGAGTTTAAGTCGAAAAATATAAAAAAATTTATTTTTTTCAGTGTTCTCCCAGTGTACTTTATTTCCGTTCTTTCATAAAGCATTAAAAATTTAAGTACTTTTTATAGATGGAACATTCCATCATAATTGTTACCAAAACAAAAATCTTATCTTTTAAGATACTTCAATATCCTCTATTACTTCTGTCAAAGATTTGTGCCCTACCACGGGGCACCTTTGACATTTGAAGGAGCACATTTGATATGAATATTAAAACTATTTAATGAATCTAAATACCAGCTTTATTCATAAAAATATTCAACAAATCTTTAGTTCGTGTTTGTAAGAGAATAATAGAGTTAAAATATCGAATGTATTAAGATCCGTTCGATACAATTGATGTCAAAATTAAATATAGTAAAATACACTCAATTGAAATAAAAATTATAAACTTCATTATTAGCTGCGTTCGATTCGCCAGTGCTCAACTCGCTTGTGAGAAAAACGTCTACTCATTTTACTTTTATTTGCTTAATAGTTGGCAACACTTTTGTTATGACAGACCACATCAATAAATAAATTAAAAATTTTTACCTGTCAATAAATCAATCGACATAAGACATTTTGAAAATTACAGTCGACTGCTTGAAGGAATTTAATTTCGTTTTTGCGCTCACATAACATTTTGGCAGAATCTATGACATTTTGCTCTATCCCGTACACAAACCAATTAAAAAATAAGAACTTGGCAATGCAACTTTACTCTAGCTGGAGACTTTGTTGTTGTTTTCTCATACAATTTTTGAAATAAGCGACATTAATTAAATATAGGCAGGCAAAACGAACGCAGCTACTATTTCTGTTAGCAAGTAGCTAAGCGAGCAACAGTTATCTTTAACGAATTGTCAAACTAAGGAATAAACATTGCAAGCAAATATGTTTGGGATACGAGCTAACAGGCTAGTTAGTTAAGGGCCAGTTAACGATAACCATAAGTGTTTTTAACGCGTTTGGAAATTCCACTGATGTTGATTCTCTACGGAAAAAATAATATTAAGAGTGAAGTGACTTGGGAAAAAATTAGCCCAGCATCACTGAACAAAACAAAAAATCTTAAAATCTTAATCTTAAGACTTTTATTCTTCACTCGTTAACCAACGTTCTGTTCTCTTCATGCCCTCTTATTTCTACGGCTAATGATAGTCTCATTTCTGATGTTTGAAACCACCTTTTTTATAAAAACCAATCTATCTAAATATATCAAAAAATTTGTCAATGAATTGGTAAAATCTCGATGCTACTCAATCATTGTACTCATACAGCTAACATTTGTCAAAAGTGCCCCAATCAAAAATGTCAAATGTATCCCAAATGCTCTAGGTTTCTTTTTTAAAATTTTTTTAGTTTTATTTTTATTGAAATTTACTTATATTTTCAAAAACATATATAGCTGTTTTAACCTTTTGCAAAAGAAACCTTGATTAACTCTTATAACTCGACCAGGAGATCCTTACGTATCAATGCCGGAAAATAACGGTTACGCGCGATTTTTTGGTTTTTTCTTCATGTAATGCAAAAATCGTCAAACTTCATGATGATTACTGAAATATAATGATGCAAAATTTATAAAACAAATTATTGAAAAATAACATTTCGTTCATACCGAAAACGTTTAAGTCAAATGTGCCCCAAAGTGAAGGGTACCCCAGTTTACCCTACGTTTCTTTCACTTTAAAAAATGTAGTTTTGTCAGTGCAAGGAACCTTCCTCTTTACACGACTTTTTGATTTTTATTTACACTTGCCTTTGCACAGATGGAATGTCCGCCAATGATTATTTGGCCACGACATTAAATGAAAAAAAAAAAAAAGAAAAATTTTGTGTCATGAAAATATTATATAATTTGTGAAAAAAACCTATATGACTGTTTAAGGAGCTGAGTTTTAAAATGTTTTTATAAAGTTAAGTTTTACCTTAAATATATGTTCTCACATACTTCGGCATCACACTTTGATTAACAATTTTTAAACACAACATAAAATAAACTTTTTTGTAGCATTAGTTTTCGCCTACCCCTATCCCCGCCCCCTTGTCATAAAGTTTTTGCTACTATTTGTTGCTATTCTTAATTTTTCCTGACTTAAGCTTGATTTATCAGTTGCTCACGTAGACAAAAATAATTTATCGGGTTGCAGGATATGACCACGAAAGCACGACCACAAGGCAACAGAGGTGAGCCAGACCAAACTTCAAGACAGAGAGCAAGAGTGCGTGTAGCAGAGAGTTTATCAAACAATAACAGCAGAAACAGCGATTAAAAACTTTTCACACACACACATAAACAATCCAATCACTCCACCTTGAGATTTTTTTGGTCGCTTGCAACTCCCGGTTACCGTTTCAATAGCAAGAGTTTCCCAAATCACGTTATCGCAGTGAAAAATGAAAATTATTATTATTATTTTCTGCCCATGTGCTTGTGTGTGTGCGTTGTAGTAATTTTTTTTTTTTTGTATGTTTCTCTCTTTAATTTTACATTTGTTGTTGTTTATTTCTTGAACTGTTTTTTATAGTTTTTCTTCGATTTTGTGTTCGGCTTTTGGCTCGCAGCATTCGTTTGCGCAACTCTTTGTTGTTTTGCACTTCGTTTGTTTTCGTTTTCGTTTTCCTTGTCCTGTTGACATCCTTGCAGTGTTTTTGTTGTTGTTACTTTTTTTTATGATATTTGTTGATGTTTGTTTTGGTTACCGCTACCGTTGTTGCTGTAGCGTTTTTTGTTTTTGTGTTTACTATTTATATCATTATTGTTGTCCTTGTTTGTGTTGGTTTTTGTATATTTTTTTCCATTCACAGTGAGAGCGCATTTTTTTGTTTTATGTTTTTGTTTTTGTCCTGTGGAGCACAACACCGCGTGAGAAATTTTTGGCTGCTACTCGAGGCTGCTAGCCTGTTATTTTTTCCATACAACTAACAACAACAATCAAACACATACAATATCGGTGTTGCCAAAAATTGTATACAATTTGTTTACTTGCGTGTGCGTGTGTGTAAGTTTAAGTTGAAGTGTGATTGTGAGTATCAGGATTGTATATGTTATCCTTGTATTTATATTGCGTTGATTGGTTTACTCTTCATTATTTTTTTTTTCTTCTTCTGTTTTTATTGAGTTGTACTGAATAGCACTTGGCTTGAATACTAGCAACAACAACAACTTGATGTCTTTGTTGGCTTGCTGTTTTTGTTTTTCTTAATATTCTTGTTATTGCTGTTGTTGTTTCAATTATAAATATTATTATTGACTGTTTGTTGTTGCTCCTTCTGGCTGTTATTCCTTTTGACTGTTCATTCATTTATTTGTATTTATTTTATTACTGTTGCTTCTGCTGCTGTTGCTGCTGGTATTCCGTCTCGTTTGTTTCTCTCTTTATAACTTATTTATTTAATATTTTTGTATATGTTCTTATTGTGCAGATTTACTGATAAGCAGCCTAGTTATATGCGATTAAATTTAAATATTTTTTTATTGTTGTATGACTTTTGCAACATATATTTGTTATTTTTTTTTTTTTTTCTTATAATTTTTTTATGATTCTTTGACTACGTTATTACTGAGTTTTTATTGCTACCATTTAAAGCAATTCTTTTTCAGTACTGTTGTTTTATTTGATAAACTTTTAAATTTTTATGTGTAGGGCATAAATTTATAAAACCATTTATTTTCTTTTTGCATTTCAAAACTATTTAAAGATCTGTCTTGTTGTTGAAATTATTTTAAAAAGAATAAAAAATAAATTTATTATAATAGAAAGGATATAGAAAGCTTTTTGTTATAAGCTCAAGCTCAATATTTACAGCTCAAAAGTGTCAAAAGTGTCTTTTTTTTTGATTTTCACATAGATTCTTGTGAAAATTTTTGCTTAAAAATCAAATTAAAACTAGGTTCATAACAATTATAACACAAATAAATTCCTGGTATAAAAAATTGCTTAAGAGTAGCGAGTTCATGTTAAAATATGTAATTTTAATTATAATAAAATGGTTGATAAAGTTTTTGTTAAAGAATAATGTAGCTGCCTTGGCCCTGTATGCTAAGTGCGTGGCTTACAAGCCAACTTATATCAGCGACCCGGGCTCAAATCACTATCTCATACAGAAAGTTTTCATTAGAAACTATTCTCAAATTTGATTAACCTACAGTGAACCAAAAAAAACTTGTACAGTATGCTTACTAATATTTATTCTGCATTATCTCTGAAAATATATACACCAACCTTATAAAATAAAATTATAAAATATTCTTTATTTTATTCACTTTTCGAATAGATTTAACAAAAATTATGATAATATTATATTCCTACAAAAATTATTAATTTTTTTAAGGAACCGTACATTTTCATTATTTTTGCTGAACCTATTCGAAAAGTGATTAAAATAAAGAATTTTTTGCCTTTCTATATAAAATCGTAGGGTACATATTAGGGTACATATTGTCTGAGATAATACAACATTAACAAAAGTAAGTACACTCAGGGAATAAATGCTTTTATATCAAAAAAATCATGGGTTGGTATAACATGTTTCACTATTAAATACCATCCAACAAATGAAATTTTCAAATCAACAGCCAGTTGGACTGTTGGTCTATAGAATACGAAACCCATTTAAGAACGTACTTATTAAAATTTTATCATTGTTTTGAAAGTGTACTGACATGGCCGAGTGTACTGACGTGTGCGTCTTCGACTCGACTGTCTAGGTTCAAATACCGGCAAGATCAACAAAGATTTTTTTTTTTAAATAAAAAGTTTTTTTTTTAATAAAAAGTCAAATTTACAATTTTTTTTTAAAGATTGTAAGCAACTTATTTTGGAGGTTATTTTTGACCAAACAATTAATGAAACAGCATTTATATTATTTATTTCAATTATTAAATTACAATTTTTGATACTTACCCAGCTAGGGTTCGAATCAGAGCTGCCAGGTGGCGGGATTTTCCCCGTTTTTCGGGATTTTTCGTTCAAATGGGGATGGCGGGGAAAACATTGATAAAAACGGGGAAAATACATATAAAACGTAAAGTACCTTGCTTTATATTTTAGAGCTACCTTGTCGAAGCAAAATATGTAATTTCTTATGCCATTTTGTAGACAATTCCTTATTGCCGCTTGCGAAGATATTTTCAAAAAGTTTGACTTTACGAATGAAGCTAGCTATTTGCTTTTATTTACCCAATCTGTTAAAAAATCATTTTCATCATCGGTCCCTTGTTCTCTTATTTTTCACACGTTTCCATGTTTAAAAAAAAATTTGTTTCGTTTAGTTTTTGCCTTCACCAAAGCGGCATGAAAGGGCTTTTTCGCTGTTAATTCCCAGCAGTTATTTTGGAGACAATTAGAAAAATCAACTAGCATAGAACGCTCAGCATAGAACAGTTTAAATTTATTTTTATATTCTTAGTTTTTCTTGTCAGCATTCACTAACTAACAAAATCAAAAACCAAACACACTCAAAACGTGTTGTGGCCCGTTTTTTATTTAGATTCCGTACTTCTTTTAACTTTCGCAAATATATTCGATGAAAATAGTAAAGTGTTAATAGTAAATATACAGTTAAAACTATACAATAATTATATTAGTTATACTGTACGAACCCGTGTTCCAAATAATGCTGATAATAGGGCTTACAAATTACCACCTCTGGACTGTATTAAAACGGACCAGTTTAAAACCATTGACAATGGAACTAGCACAGATATAGAGAAAAAGGAATGTTTATAGGGACAATTATCTTTTCCTATGACATCAACCCGTAAAAACCATCAGTTCGTTCAATGCAAAACGGTATTGTAGTGGGACCAGTACTATCCCTTTTTGGAAATAGTTCAGAACTATTCTAAATCTGGTCCATTTTTCTGCAGGATTTAAACAAAACAAAAATAAAGAACTCTCTTAATAATAGCTCTCTATCCGGAACTCTGCAATTTTTGCAATGATTGTTAGGTTGATCTCAGACCCTTAAGGTTCTATCCCGAATATCGGTAATATATCGCGTATAATTATTGTTTTTATGGATACGTACGTATTTGATCTATGAATTTATTTTTGTTATAATGAAATGAAATAATTTAATTTTATTTACATTAAAATCATACTTTTTTCTAAATTTAAAAACGGGGAAAAAAACGGGGAAACTCAAAGAAAAAACGGGGAAAATTTTTTTTGTGTATGCAAAAATGGGGATTTATATTTGCTGACACCTGGCAGCACTGGTTCGAATCCACGTCCCCCACATGACAGTTTAGTGCACTTGCTATTGGCAACGATAATTATATTATAATATAAATATAGCAAAACACATTTAAAAACTATTGTTTATAGAAGGCAGACATTTCCACTAAAACACAAAAATATTTTAACATCACAAAAATACTTTGAAAAGTTTATTTAACAAAGAAAATTGTTTACTTCAACGCAAATCATTCAATATAACAGTGTTTTGAAATAACAGCGGCCGACTGTTAATATTACAGTTGATATTTTTCTGAGTGTTTTAAAAACATTTTAAAAAAACATTTAAAAAAAATTTAATTTGGCAAAAAAAATCAGAAAGTTTTTTATGACACAAAAATTCATCTAAAATGCGCCAGCCTTGAAAAGAAAATAAAAAAAAAGCAAATTTGCATTTTTTTTTTAACCAACAAAAATTATTTTTTTCTTCATATTTTGAGAAAAAATCAAAATTGGTGGCATCTTTTGAAAAAGAACAATTTGAATATAAAAAAAAATATTTACTAAAAAGACTTAAATACCAAAAAGAAATAAATTAAATCTATTCAAAGATGGCAGAGTTAATGATTTCCCAATTCAGAACATTTCAAGTTTTGATAGTTTTTTTTTCTCTCCTCTGTCATTTGGTTGAAGAACACGCTAAATAACTAAATAATAAATTCATTAAAATACTTTTGGTTAGAACTTCATAGTGATTGTTACAGGGGCCCAACCAGGCCCATTTTTTTTAGGGAGGGGGGGGGGGGTGTTTCATCAAATATCGAACTTATATATGAAAACAATTTTACGCAATTAAGGCGGCTGCGATGTAGCGGTTAATGCGTCCGATTTTTGCACTAATGGTTCCTTGTTCAAACTTCAAGCACGGCAAACAACATTTGTTTTTTCAAATGCTTTTTTAAAAAAACATTATATATTTGATAGATCTTTAAAAAAGTACCATTTAAATTTGTTATCAATTTTGTTCTTATTCAAAATTTGCATTATTTCTTCTCATTAATATGGTTTAATGTAAACATGCATGAAGAGATAAGAATTATGCAAAATATTTTTTGCTTTTAAATTTGAAAAATTATCAAAGGGGTGGTACCCTAGTGTAAAGTGAATATTCAAGTCATTTTTAATTCTGTGCTGAACATCTGGTATTTAACACAATAATTATTAAAGCATATTAATGAAGGGTGAAATTCAAAATTTTGAATAAAAAAATAATTAATAAAAAATTGCTTTGAGTGGTACTTTTTTAAAGATCTATCAAATATATAATGTTTTTTTTTAAAAAGCCATGTCAAAACTAATTTAAGCCGAAATCCACTTTGAAGGAGGTGGACTTATTTTAAAATGAATGTTTTTTATTATAAAATTTAAAGAAAAAATATTATTTTCATATCTGATGAGTTATTTATTCACAAAGTTGAGGTTTTTAAATAAGAAGAAAAATTTTATGATTTTTCCTGCTAAAAATCAAAAATTTTTTTTAAAGAAATATGAGAAAATGCATTATATTCTTTTGCATATCTTAAAAATGTCCATATTTGCTACTTTGGATGATTAAAATTATTGTTAACTGGTGCGATGAGACTTACAAGAAAAAAATCACCATTTTTGTATGGAAACCCTTTGAAATGTAAACTTTTTCGATAAAATATTTAAAAATGAGAATAGGCCATAGAAAAATAAAATTTTTGATACCCATATTGGGTACTTTTAATGTAATAAAATTTTTTTTCTTTAAGGAAAATAAATGCATTTCAATAACACAAAAATTTTTTAATAAACAGTACCTACAAATATAAAAAACAAAATAAAAGATAAGTTTACAAATTGCCTTAAATTTAACATAAATTAATATGAAAAAATTGTGTCAACATACTTCTTTGATATCGATTAAACATCATGACATCGCCATTATTGTGTCATATTTTTAAACTGATATATATTCTAACTTTAATCGAAAAAGTTGCCCTGAAGTATATGCAAAGTCAGTTTTTGAAGGGAAAAAAGGTTTGTTGTGCTGCTTTTTATGCAGAAAAAGAAGGCCTTCAAGAAGTGCTCAAAAAGCAGCGGGGAAAGCATGTGTTTGGTCTTCAAAATTAGCAGTATTTGCAGGCCTTCGTTTGAAGAGCGCTGGTTTAATTGCCTATTGGGTTATATAATTTATTAAACACTTACATACTTACCCAAATTCTTCGCGGAAATGACGTTTCCCGTGAAGCCACATGATTCAGTAGAAAAATAATTTCGATTGGCTTCCGAAACTGGTGGTAATATTTATAAATATTTTAAAGATTTTATAATTCATAATTTCCATTGCATTTTCAAAATCTGTTTTATGAAAATCTCTCTTTACTTATGGCGTTTTCGTTTCTCCCAAAAAATGTTGCCTTGTCGCAGTGCAAAATGTTTTCAATGTTGCCCGCAACCCTGTAAAAGTGCATGTTTTGCCTACTCAGAAAATGTCAACACATAATAAACGAATGTAACCATCCTTGTCTTACGCATATTGTCGGTTTAAGAACAGCTGATATGCAGGGCAACGTTCTCCCCTGAGAAAGCTTCGCAGGGCAGAAAATGCGCCTTTTTTGCCCTGTGTGAGTGTGACATTTTAAGAAAAGATCACAGTATTTACTCGTCCGTTTGGATTTATTTTAGAATCGAACACGAAAAAAGGCAAGGGCAATGAAAAGGCAACATTTTTTGGTAGAAACGAAAACGCCATTATTCATGCTTAGTGGTATAAGCTTAATATATTACTGGACATAAACGTGTAAACAGAAGAAAAATCGAACCAACATATTATTTTCTAATAAACCCTTATTTCTTAAAATTGCCAAATATTAAAATTTAAAGAAATTTATATGAAAAAGATTCGGGAAAGTATGATAGAAAATCATGTGATGAATTGTGAAATATTTTTCTTCAGTTTCGGAAGTCAATCTGAATTATTTTTTAACTGAATTTCCATGGCAAGGGACGCCACCGGTTTTACTCATATTCAGGCTTTATTATTTTGTCTTAGTTTTGAATTAAGTTTTTCCCAAATATTTCAGCCGCCTTAATGTATTCCATGCTAAAAGTTTAAAATACAACTTAAATTGAAGTATTTTCAACAACCTCTGAAGTGGTCAGAATTAAACATTGGCAAAAATTAAATAACAATCAGATATTATGAATCAACGAGAATAGAATTGAAATATACATTTGAGGTTTTCACTCATTGATAAGACGTTTGATAACTTTTATGTGACTCAGTTTGATTGAATCCTATTTTGCTTGGTATTACGATAATTCGATAAAATTTTGAAAAACTTTCAGAAATAATTAGAAAAATTTAATAAACCGTTAAAATTCGACCAAGATAGTGACATGGAAAGTCTAATTTATGAATTAAAACATGCAAAACTTTCTTTGTCGTTTGCTATTTGTTTAGGTTGAAATTTAAAATGATTTTAGTTTTTAGTTTTTGATTTTTAATTTTTAATTTTTAGAAACTTAGCTGATCTAAGATTATCTATGTCGCTTGGACATAGCTTTTTTTGGAACTAAGCATGTTGATACTTAGTTTAACAATTTTTGTAACTTAAACTGTTCATAAAAATTAAATAAACCTTTGCTGCTTTCAAAACTAATGCTTAAAAACAAAAATTTATTTTTATATTTAATCATTTATGATCGTTGTTTAGTTTAATCATAACTTTTAACGCAATTTTTTGATAATTTTTTAACTAAATTAAAAAGTTACTTTTGAAATGTTCATAAAATCTTGCATTCATCTCAATTAACTACTGTACAGTATTGTACTTCAGCACAGTAATAATGTAGATTCAATTTGTTTTGATTGTACCGAAGCAAACAAACCAAGCACTGAATGACTTGAAAGCTTTTCGTTACTGTTACAACAGTGTTTGAGATTGTGAAATAAAATATCAAAATCTATTCAAGGTATCTTGCTTTGAGTTTGCTTTCAGATCTTTTGATCTCACGATCCTTTATTTAAAGAATTCAATCTATGAGTGTTTTGAAAATCTTATAAGAACCATATTTACTATTGTATAGGTTCTTTTCCGTCAAATATGACGGCCCGATATTGATTATAAACAAATAGCTAAATATTGATTTACAGCTAACTCACACACTTACCCTTTAATATCTGATCCTAGAAGGGACAGTACAGATGTGTTTGTAGTAGAAACCTGCCTTACGGCTTTATTCTACTTTTCCCTTGGCGAGAATTCACGGTTTTTTAGAAACTTCCAACAGACGCATTCTCAGAACTCAGTGCCTGCACTCAGAGAAAAGTCTCTCGGAATATTATAAAAGCATCATATCAAGAGCAAAATGGTATAGACTTTGCTCCAGAGATCACATGCTTTTCTCTAAATGTGATCCTAAAAATGATCTAAAAATGATAAAAAGCTTCTATAAAAAAGGAACATATATAAAAATATATCGTTTTTAGAGAAAACTACTTTTTTATTTTTGAGAAAAAACTTTTTTTCATCGAAGAAAATACTTCTCATAGTGAGTTTTTTATCAAAATATAGGAAAAATTTTTAATTTTCAATAAATTTTTCTCTATAAATGAGAATGTTTTTGTGCCAGAAAAATATTTATCATTACACTGTATGACCAAATTACGACAAATAGTATTTTAGAATTTTTTTTGTGATACTATCACTATTAAACTGACATTTTATTTGTTTAAAATTGTGAAACGGCAAATCGATTTGATACAAGTTGGTTATTTTTTTTTAAATAAGACCAGCAAAATAATGGTTAAATATATTTTATCACAAAAATTTTTTTTGAATCAGCAACAAAAACTATGTTAGAAAGTATATTTTTTAATTTTTTTTCGATGACAACTTATGTTGTAAAAAGTAAATAAGTGATCGCAACGTACAAATTTTAAAATTACTGTATCTCGGAACTCATATGTGACCCAGACCTCAGACTACCTGCATTACACTCCTAGAGGTGCCCACTATCATAATTTTTTTAGAAACATTCTAGAAGATTTTTAATGGTCACACCGTGTAATTAAAAAAATGTACACAATTCCTATCAAAATATTTCCATACAAAATAGCTAAATTAATAAAAGCCCAGAAAAGCAGAATTAAATGGTGTACCGTACATAAAAGAGAAAATAACTTCGTTAATTGGACGCTTGTTATAATTTTTAAGACAGATATTTGCAATTTTCTAGAATATAAAATTACATAGAAATTGTACATGAACAAGGCTTTCATTTGAATTCTTGGTTTCTTTAATAAGATACACAATTCTTTTGCGATAATTTTTTTGGTGTATGAAATACTTAACTACTGCACATTTCAGCCCTATCTTGAACAATTTTTTCCTCGAAATTGGAAAAGGGAGTTTACATTTTGAAGATAATAAATAATAACATCACAATTTTTTTTTCATCACACTTATAAATATTGACGGTTGATGAAGAAATTTGTATTAAAGTCTTTCAAAAATTTCTTCTGCTTTAACTTAAAAACAGGAACTCTCCTTTTCCAATGCCGAGAGGAAAATTTTGCATGATTGGGTTGATATTGTTTGCCATTTGGGAAAAAGGGTTGGAACAGTTTTTAAATTTAATTGTAAAAAGTTATTTGGTAGATACTGCATGGTTTTTGTTATTGAAATAATAGATACATTTGTATGCGAAGATGTTTTTTACGAATTCTGCTATCTGAAATCTGATAATTCACGAGTGACCAACAGCCGTGTATTTCCAAATGATTTGAATTTGAAGCAATCGATTCGCTGTTTTCAGGTATATTCTTGTTCAGAGCATTTTTTTGTATGAAACTTTTCATTTATACAATATCTGATAAAAAAATTTGTATATTGCTGTGAACATCATTAAATTTTATTTTTCATGCCACACGTGAATTACTCTATATAATTATTTTCAATATCTTAAGAAAGGAACTGCTTATATCGCACAGTGTAACGATGCCATACCATAGAATCATGAAAATATTTAGAAATATATATATTATAATATATTATATTATATGTAATAGAGAATAATTCTCACAAAAGTGTGGTCAAATCTAGATGATCGATTTACCGAAATCGGTAAACTGGCATATTTTCCCAAAATATTCAATTTGGTATCTAGTACCTAGTTATTTGTTAGAAACAACTAGTTTTTACGAAAAAGAATCAAATCTGTCAAAAAAAAATTAGCAAATTTTACACTCAAAAAGTCACAAACATTTAAAAAAAAAAAAACGTTTTCAAATTTTTTAATTTTTTTTCTTAATTTTTGTACCCCGAGCAATATTTACTAGCTAAAAAAATTTGCTCTACAAAAACTAATTTTTATTTTTATTTAAGATTTATTTCAATCATTCTATACTTAATTTATGGCTTTAATTTATTATATTTTTTTTTAAATAATATTCAGAATTGCACAAATAAAATATAAGAATATTGAAAAAGTAATTTTTGATTTCTTTTTTTAAATCACTTGCGAACTTAGAGCAATTTTTTACCAACGTATCTGCTTTTTAGACTTTTTAAAAATTTTTTTTTTTTAAATATGGTGGTTTTATTTTTTAAATGAATCAATCTTAAAAAATAATACACAAAAAAAATTATTCAAATATCCGCCAAAAAAAAAAAAAAAAAAAAAAAAATTTTACACTCAAAAATTATCACAAACATTTTTTTTAAAAGAACCTTTTTAAATTTTTTAATTTTGTTTTTTTTAATTTGAGTGCCCTGAGCAATATTTGTCTAGCTCTAAATTTTGCTCTAATTTGCTCTAAAGGTATTACTCTTAAAAAATGTATTACACTCAGAAAAATATCAACTGTAATATTAACAGTCGGCCGCTGTTATTTCAAAACACTGTTCGATTGAATGATTTGCGTTTAAGTAAACAATTTTCTTTGTTGAATGAACGTTTAAAAGTATTTTTGTGTTGTTAAAATCATCTGTTGAAATATTTTTGTGCTTATATTGAATTGTCAATTTTTTATAAGCAATAGTTTTAATATGTGTTTTGCTATATTTATATTATCGTTGCCAGTAGCTCAGTGGATGTGCACTAGACTGTCATGCGGGAGACGTCGGTTCGAAACCTAGCTGTGTAAGTATCAAAAATTGTAATTTAATAATTGAAATAATAATAATTCTGTTTCATTAATTGTTTGGTCAAAAATAACCTTCAAAATAAAATGCTTACAATCTTGCAAAAAAAAAAATTGCAAATTTCATTTTTTATTTAAAAAAAAATATTTTAAATAAAACAAAAATTGTATTGGCCTTGCCGGATGTGAACCGTGGACACTCGAGTACTAGACGCACACGTTAGCACACTCGGCCATACATGTACTTTCAAACCAGTGATCAAATTTCAATAAGTAAGTTTTTATACGGGTTTTGTGTTCCTAGACCAACAGTCAACCGACTGTTGATTTGAAAGTTTCATTTGTTGGATGGTATTTAACAGTGAAATCTGTTATTTCAACCCATGATTTGTTTAATAAAACAGCATTTTTTCCCTGAGCATACTCATAAACTATTTTTCTTGTTTTGCTTAAAAAAAAGTGGTTTACTGATACCGTTAGTATCGGCATCATGCTATTAAAGAAAAATTTCATTTCTTTAGAGAAAAATGTAGAAATTTTTTCTGTTTGAACCCGAAATTTGTATACGTGTGAAAAATGTGGGTAAAAAAATGTTCCCAAACTGTCTCCATTTTTGACGTAGAATTACGTCTTACAGCGCGGTTTGTATGGGGTCGTTTTAACAGATTTTTTGAAGGTCATGCAACGTTTTTGGCGAATACTTTAGGGTATACCTACAGCCTTTAATACTTATTGTTGAAATATAATATATATACTAAAATATCAGATATATCCTGCGCTGAATGAATATCTAATTTTGGATTTTGTCACTATTATATGAAAGTCAGAAAATAGTAAAATATAAGAAGAAAAATGCAGTCGATCTTCAGCTGCTTATAATGTACCTGCTGTGCTTGCTGCTTTCTTTGTTTTTGTTTCGTTGTTTATGCTTGCATTGTTTTTATTTTGCACGAACTGATTGGTTCGTATAGAGCTTCAGCTCTAAAATCATCCATTTTGGTCCATGGAACATTTGGACCAAAATGGATGATTCTATGGCCAATCGGTGGCAGTGGGATTATATGAGGTCACAGGTGGGTCATTGGCACATTTATGGGTTCCATGGAATATTTGGACCAAAATGGATGATTCTATGGCCAATCGGATGCAGTGGGATTATCTGAGGTCACAGGCGGATCAATGGTACTTTGATGGGTTCCATGGAACATTTGAACCAAAATGGATGATTCTATGGCCAATCGGATGCAGTGGGATTATCTGAGGTCACAGGTGGGTCAATGGTACTTTGATGGGTTCCATGGAACATTTGGACCAAAATGGATGATTCTATGGCCAATCGGATGCAGTGGGATTATCTGAGGTCACAGGCGGGTAATTGGTACTTTGATGGGTTCCATGGAACATTTGAACCAAAATGGATGATTCTATGGCCAATCGGATGCAGTGGGATTATCTGAGGTCACAGGTGGGTCATTGGCACATTTATGGTTATTTGGACGAAAATGGATGATTCTATGGCCAATCGGATGCAGTGGGATTATCTGAGGTCACAGGTGGGTCATTGGTACTTTTATGGGTTCCATGGAACATTTGGACCAAAATGGATGATTCTATGGCCAATCGGATGCAGTGGGAATATCTGAGGTCACAGGTGGGTTATAGGCACATTTATGGGTTCAATGGAACATTTGGACCAAAATGGATGATTCTATGGCCAATCGGATGCAGTGGGATTATCTGAGGTCACAGGTGGGTCATTGGTACTTTTATGGGTTCCATGGAATATTTGGACCAAAATGGATGATTCTATGGCCAATCGGATGCAGTGGGATTATCTGAGGTCACAGGTGGGTCATTGGTACATTTATGGGTTCCATGGAATATTTGGACCAAAATGGAAGATTCTATGGCCAATCGGATGCAGTGGGATTATCTGAGGTCACAGGTGGGTCATTGGTACTGTGATGGGTTCCATGGAACAATTGGACCAAAATGGATGATTCTTTGGCCAATCGGATGCAGTGGGATTATTGAGGTCACAGGTGGGTCAATGGTACTTTGATGGGTTCCATGAAACATTTGGACCAAAATGGATGATTCTATGGCCAATCGGATGCAGTGGGATTATCTGATCTCACAGGTGGGTCATTGGCACTTTTATGGGTTCCATGGAACATTTGGACCAAAATGGATGATTCTATGGCCAATCGGATGTAGTGGGATTATCTGAGGTCACAGGCGGGTGATTGGTACTTTGATGGGTTCCATGGAACATTTGGACCAAAATGGATGATTCTATGGCCAATCGGATGCAGTGGGATTATCTGAGGTCACTGGTGGGTCACTGGCACATTTATGGGTCACATGGAACATTTGGACCAAAATGGATGATTCTATGGCCAATCGGATGCAGTGGGATTATCTGAGGTCACAGGTGGGTCATTGGCACTTTCACGTAAATACGAACTTCACGTGAAGTTTATGAATAAAATACACGTGTAGTTGAGGTTCGTGTTTTCGTGAAACTGGAAGTTCTAGTTCGTATTGGTAGTATTGTAAGCATTGGTTCGCATTGGGTTATATATGCACTACTGTTCTAGTTTACTAAGTGCTCTATTTTGAAACCAGAGGTCATTTACCTCTTTTCAACTCAGTCAATGAACTCAAACTGTTAAATTTAATGAAATGGGTCTGTGATCCGGTTAGATTTAACTCTTATGAAAGAAACGAGTTGGATCATATTTCGTTTTATGCTTTTACCCAATAGATAGCGTAAAATTTTAATTTATGTTTTTAATGCAAATTAATTTGGATCCCACATCCCACTAGCACTAGCGAGTGTAGTTTGCAAACTATACATCGAACAGAGACGAAAGTGTAGCTCGCAAACTAAATATCAGACAGAGACGAGAGGAAAGGACATGTGCTAAGCGTGAAATATAGACAACATACGATTTTTTAAAAATCGGGATCTTAATTTTAATTTGAAATTAGTAGTTAAACTGACTGTAGCTCGCAAACTATATATCGGGCAGAGACGAAAGTGGCACCAATAGAAAGTGCATTTGCTTCGCCTTCTTTTCAACTAATTCAATGAACTCAACCTATCAAACTAAACGAAATGATCGAAAAAATTTGAAATTTTGCTTGTTTCCTTTTGCTTGCTCATTTAATCATACTTACATTTTTACTTTTTCTTTGTTTTGGGCTCAATGAGTCCATAATTGAGTGTTATTCATTTATTTGTTAATTTTCGGAATATCAATAAATATACGTGCAAAATGGACAAAACAATCGGACCAAAGAGACAAAGTAGAAGAGGCTACAACTAAAACGGAATTCTACGTCTACACTTACGATACTATCGAAACTGTTTCTTTTTTGTTTTTAATGGCCATTTATTAATCAAGCCTCTCAAATTGTTTGAAAACTCATGTGTTGCATTTTATGTAATTTTGCGTTTAAATAAAATTCAATTTATTTATTTAATTATTCAAAACATGATAAATTCGATATTTCTTTATAAACTAAACTAAATAAACTGCAGTACAAAGTCTTGCTTTTTTTTTCGGCACGAACCGCAGACTTGTGTGCCAATCGTAACTTTCAATCTAAGCCAAAACAAAGTTTGACTCTTTGATATTGAGTGCAACACTACTCCGCTCTAACACGAATGACTTGCAAATTTGCAAGGCATGGTTTTGATTGCCAATACTTTTGCTTTCTGTCCGATGCTAGATAAATGATAACGACTTCAATTTTGACTTTATCAAAAGTTGTATACGGCTTTTTTCGCTGCAATATCGATTCGATTGCCCACACACTGTGAGCTTCTTTTTGTAACTGAAATATAAACGCCCAATAAATAATGTTAGTAAAATTAAATAAAAGTGCAAATACTACAAAAATTTTAACGGTTGTATAAGAAACAATACAGACAAAATAAAGACTTATTATAAAGGAAACAATTCGATTTGAAAATTATTATAAAATTTAGAAAAATTAGCCTAACTTAACATAAACATAATTTAACTTAACTTGACTTAAATTTACTTAATTAAACTAAACCGTACTTAACTTACCTTATCTTTACTTAATTTCAACTAACTTAAATAAACATGACATTTTTCGTCATTTATGTATGACAAACTTGTTACCATTAGTTTGCAACTGCAAACCAAAAAGTTTCAACTCAACTTTGCTGCTACCTCGAAACGCCGAACTCTGTCTGACTGTTTATGGTTGTGCCTTCCCTCAACTTGATCTTTGCCAGTGATTAATTAAGATTGATTGATAACAAAATAACCCGCACTGAACGAACGAAATAAAATTAAATAAATGTGCACGACTTTTATTCATTTCTTATTTTAGAATACATACTATAAAATAAAACTTAAAAATAACAAACAAAAGAAAAAAAATTCGCTTTTAGTGTGCGCAAAAAATGAAATGCACTAAAATCAGATTTCATTTCATGATAACTCATTGCTTTTTAAAGCTTTAGATATAAAGATAGCCACATGAAAAACGCCTTTTTTATAGATTTTGTTTTTTTTATGGCTATCCAGTGGTTGCTATGTTCAAGATTTATCAGCATAAATTTTTAGCTCTGCACATTAAAATTTTGTAGCTTCGTCGTTCGTCGTTCGATAATGAAATTGTTTTTAAACTTCTGCCCGCACATGACGCACACTCAGAGTCAGTGTGTTCGCCCTTTTATTTTGGCGATAAAAATTGATTTTGGTTTTTGCGTTTCATCGTTAACAAAAATTAATAGAAACAAAAAAAGTGGGTGTCTTGTCTAGTTTTAGTCCATGATTATATTCATGAATTTTATCAATTTAATTATTTTGTTAACATAAATTGATTATTTTATTCTGCTGTTCTTCTACTACTGCCCCAAATAAGCTAAAACTGTTTGTTTTTATTATTGTTCTTATTGCTTTGTTTTGGTATTTTTCGCCATTCTGCTTCGAATGAATTCCATTCACGTTTTTCACATTTTCTTATCTTTCAAGCGTATCTGATCACTTGCTGGCCATTTTTGGCAGTGTGAAGCAAATTAAAATGAATAAAAACGCCCACATTTGGCAACACTTTCTTACTGTGTTGCTACCCTGTCTGCTGCTTG